>VONZ01003148.1:0-27558 GCA_012976165.1 Labeo catla | reverse complement strand
GGATTGGAGTGATCTGGAGAGGTGGAGGCTTAGCCTACAAAGAATCACTGAAAAGCAAGTTCAGTATCACCAGTAACATAATAACACTGCAAGGAAAGAATATGAAAGCTGAAGACACAGCCGTGTATTATTGTGCCAGACAAACACAGCGACAGACGCCAACAGACTCCCTGTACAAAAACATCATCATATTGACTTTACAGTATTTATCATGTTTTGTCTTTCAACTGATGTTCACCAAAACAAGAATTACCTAATAAAATAAACAAAATAATTAGCTAAAATATGCACTATGATCAGTGACAATAGAAAGTCAATAAAATCTATTATATTTTGCATCACTTTGCTCTCTTCCCATAAGAAGAGAAAAGTTTTGCTGTTTTGCTGTCGTCTCAGAGGTGGGATAAAAGTTTTCAGCACTGTTTGATCAGTATTGAGGGTTTCATCAACAGATCTGTGTCAGTCAATGAACTAAAGTGATTATTCTGTCTGTGTGATGTGAGTCCAGGAGGTTTATAAGAGATGTGAGCTGCCTGATTAAACACCAACAGATGACACTAATCTATCACTTCAATTTATACTGTTGTAAGGCTATACTGAATTTGTCAAAACTGATTTTCAGTGGTTTTAAACACTTTCCAGGTTATGCCCTTCAAAACTGTACTGTGAAGGCAAAAAAAGTTCTGCCATATTATATATTTATAATATTCCTATTTGAATTTAATATTAAAATGAAAAGCAGTTATTTTAAATAACATACATATAAAAGTAATACAATGCACAAAATGACATGCATCTCTAACAATAGAAAAATAATGGTCTGTTTATATAGATCAAACATTAATCACAAAAATCTTAATCTGGACGAAATATCTGTCATTTTATATCATCAGTTCTCTGATTTGAATATGCAAATCAACTTACTTCTTTAAATGTGACGTGCATCTTTGTGATCTGAACAGACATCTGAAATCTGGAAACAAAGACTATCTTTCTGGTTTAAACTTAACATACACCATGTTAAAAAAGTTTCTTATATTTGTACTTCTGAATGTTTTACCATGTAAGTCCACATAAACTACAATAGTGAAAAAATGTAACATTATACTTCATTACATGTAATATTGTATTTTTTTCCCACAGGTATTGAATGTCAGACATTCACTCAGTCTGGAGCAGTGGTTAAAAAACCAGGAGAATCTCACAGACTTACATGTACAATAACTGGAGTTACTTTCAGCAGTCTCTATCTGGGCTGGATCAGACAGAGCCCTGGAAAAGGACTGGAGTGGATTGCATACATCAGCACAGCTAGTACTCCGATCTCCTATTCCCAGTCAGTTCAGGGCAGGTTCACAGTGTCCAGAGATGATTCCAGCAGTCAACTGTACCTACAGATGAACAGCCTCAAGACTGAAGACACTGCTGTGTATTACTGCGCTACAGAGTCACTGTGAATGAATTCAGTGTCAAAGCAATACAAAAACTACTTCCTCATTCACATACAGATGATGAATATTGACAAATCAGTTGCACTGCATTGCATGGAAATATTCAGTTATAATGAACTTTCTAACATTGTTAGGTTGTAATTATTACAACACTGTCTCTATGTGCTTGAAGAGCTTTTCTTATGCATGCAAACTGTGAAATGCTGTGATCCAGCCATTTATTAACCTGCAGAGGATCATGACCTGATCATGTTACTGAACCACAATCAAGGTGACAATCAGCATCACATAATTACTAACTGAACAGTATCACGCGAACAGGAGGGCTGTAATCAGTAGAGTACAGCTGAGATTCGGCCATAGGTACGAAGAACACGTTATCACAGCCATAGTTATATTCATAACAAAACACAGTGTTGCCAGTTGCTCCGTCAACGAAAATTGCTCCAAACGATGCCAAGGCAGAATTAACCATCACTTATCTAATACAGTGGCATTTACTTCTTGAATCCTGAAATGAATCAGGGGTTTTTAATGAATCGGTTTGATGAATTACTCAATGATTCATTCATAAACAAGTCACTTGTCGCCACCTACTGGTGTAATGATTTACCCTGCAGAAAGAGTCACTGCAAAATCCCCACCAGTTAATACACAGACTCATTCTGGAATGAGGAAATACACAAAAAACAAATCAAATTCAAATAATGGAATAATAGAGTACAACGGGGCTAAAGGCATCCTGGGGTAAAAGGCGCCTTTGATATTATTTTCCTCTAAACCAGTAGATGGCCCAAAAACGTAGTGTAGCAGTTTCTAAAACATTCACTTTTCAGGATGCACATGCAAATATGTCTGATCCTTGATGCAATCGTCGGCAGCAGCGCAAAGTTGATTCTGTGCTTACTTCATCTAATATTTAATGTTTTTTTTTTTTTTTTAAATATTGTAGATTTAAGAAGCAAATGAGAATCGTTAAAATGGACACATATATTTTGAGACAAGTGTCTTAATGATTTTCAGTTTTGTTTAAAGTAATTAAAGCAACAGTTTTTAATTAATGAAAGAATATGTAAAAGTATGGTATTTGGGGTAAAAAGCACTCCTGCTGTTGGGGCTAAAAGGCACAATAATAAACAAGAAAATTAATAAAAGGCTGACTTTTTCATTTGTTGATATGACATGACTAGATTCAGATGGTAAATATCATATTGTCACGCTGCAGGCAGGAACAGACAGACGAAGACGAGATATAAACAAAATACATTTAATAATCCAAAACGAAGCTCAGGAACAGGAACACAGGGAAGTAACATTTAATGTCCAACAAACCAAGAGGGAAAACACACGCTTATTATACACTGACTGATTAACACACACAGGTGCAGACAATGAGGGAGAGACCAAAACACACAGAGCTGCAGGGGGAAATGATGGGAGAAACCAACTAGAAAGTCCAGGGGTGTGACACATATATTATGTTGGGTGTCCATCTTAGAAATAATCACCATGTTTACAGTGAAACCGTCATATTTAAAAAGATGACACTAATCATATCATATAATAAAATATCATTTGTTGTTACTTCTGTACATCTATATTAAATTATTATGGGACATCCTTCAATGCTTTCAGAATCTTTACTTTTTAAAATAATTTTCTGTAATTTAAAAAAAATATTTTTAATATTAACATATTTTAATGACAATGTATTTACTGAACAAAAATTAATTATTTTATTTTTCAAAATAAGCAGAAAATGGTACAAACTTTGCTAAAGTGATTGTTTTGAACAAGTATTAACTTAGACATTATTAAAAAAACATTATTTTAGATAAAGTATTTATATCAAAACTATGAGCTGGTGAGCCGTTACTCCATGTGTGGGGTAAAGGCTCTCCTTGTCAACTCATACATTTATAAGATTTTAAATTAAAAAAACAACTTGTATGATTTATTGTCACACAACATCCATGAATGTTCAATACAAACGTTTATGCTTTTTCTGCAATTATACATTTTAGGTGGAGTGAGCAGCACATTTTTTCTTAAGGTGTGCCTTTAGCCCCGTTGTTGTCTCAGTTAATGACATTGTCAAAGTAGCCTACTTAGAAAATTCATAACCTTTCAGGTGTATAAAATATTTAACATTTGTACATACTGACATATGCAGAACTGTATGCAAATGTTCCTCCTCCTCCTCTTTATTTGAGTATTAGGATTAAAAGAAGCAGCTTGTTCTCACACGTCTCAAACCATGATCTCCTCATCTCTCTGGTTGTTGCTGCTGCTGGCAGCTGTTTCTCATAAGTCTTTATAGCTTTTATAGAGTTACTTCATAGTACAAACACTCATGGTTATACATAATGTTGTCATATCTCTCTATATTTTCCTGTAAAATCTCTCAGTATTCAGTGCCTGACAACAGCTACTGCACTCACTGGATACGACAGCCTGCAGGAAAAGCTCTGGAATGGGTTGGAGAGATATGTGGTAGCGGTAACACATATTACAGTGATAAACTGAAAAGTGGATTTCAGGTTTAGAGACACTTCCAGCAACACAGTGACTCTGCGAGGACAGAATATGCAGACTGAGGACACAGCTGTGTATTACTGCGCCAGAGAGAGAGAGAGAGCACACAGTGATACAAAACACTCACTCAAAAAACTAATTTTTGTTGTTTGTTCAATTTAAGTAATTAAAATGAGAAGATATGACTTAAATATTGATTAAAATCATTTGAGCTTAATTGAATTTAATTTAGTCAACATAATTTAGAGAAAAATAGGTTTACAAATTTTTTTCTAGTTGAGTCAACATGAACATTTTTCGTTAATCATAACCGGATGTACGTCGTCAGCCGAAACGGATGAAGAAGCACTGTTCAGCGCCAAAAGAACATGTGAGGTAAGTGTTACTGTTTTAATCTATCACCATCCATGTACTTAATGAACAAATTAACTTAAAATAAGAATATTAATTTCATGCTGCATGTCAGAAAATAATGTTATTCAAGAATTGTGTGAAAATAGCTAACTTAGAGTGTGTTTAATAATAATTGACGTTAGGCTTTAGGTTGCAGCTATTAATGTTTAATCATCCATTTTGACTAACAGCGTAACATAGCATGGTAAACTACAATGTGCAATAGGAACAAAGAGGACACAAAACCCATCAATATTTTCAGTAAATTTACTGTTAATTAATGAACGAACCAGGGTCGTAAGCACCACCCCCCGATAATTAGAAATGGCCAAATTGTCCCCTCAATTTTAATCTGATACTATACTCTGCATTCAGCTGCTGTTAGGATGATTGAAAGTTTAGACATATTCATATATTCGAGGTCTCCTTCAACCGTATACATCTTATCGCTCATCGATGTCAAAATAATTAAAAAACAAAAATAAAACGGGCAGTAGATTAGCCACCTGTAGCGCGTTCATTGGTAACCTTTCCACTCTCGGGCTTTTTTCAAGCTGCGCGGGGCAAATAACCTCGGAGACCCGAGTTGCAAGGACAGTATCAAAATGCGATTTCATTGTTGGGCCAGTGTTAAGAAATAATCTCATTTAGATCGCAGTACTAATTATTTTAGTCATTTTGCGGGTTTAAAAAGTCTTTTTAAAACTCTCCGGTATACTGATGCAAAACATGGGAATGAGCTGTGGTGTCTACCGGTCTCTGCAAGGTAAAAACGTGACGTTTCTCCAAGCGTTTGCATGTTCTGTCGACCGACATAAATGTTACTAGGTTGTCAAAAGGAATAATCGACCGTAATGATTCTGATGAAATGGACGGCCTGTACACTGTGCTTACTAATCTGTACCAGATAACTTTTTCCTTTCTATTTCTTTGTACATAAATTATATGGCGTTTAAATGCTTCATATACCGCACAATCTGTGTTTTAATAATTATAAACCAAATTTCATAATCATGTCGTTACATTAGCAGGAAGCTGATGTTCCTCACTCTTAAGTTATAGCATGGTGTCAGAAATACACTCTTTTAATATTACACTCTTAAAACACATTTAATATTTATATTAAGTTGTACATTTAAATGTTTTAGGATATATTTTTTCCACAACCAGACTGTTATTTGTACAAACTTTTGCATGTGTGCAAGGTTTTTGATTTGGTTAAAACTTCTTTCCTGTTGTGATTTTGTTTTAGATTGTAGTAGACACTCATCAAAGTATTGGAACTGTTTTTAAGTGACTACAGGTAAGTTCAAATTCTTTATTTAATATTAGAGCATGTTAGTCGTGTGCCAGCCACTATAGTCTATACATTTTAGCAGAATTTATTTTTTTGCATACATTTGCATCGGTGCCCCTCTCGATTAATAACATTCAGGACATGTTGCACAGACGTAACATTATTGTTCAAAAAGCAGTTATACAGGAAATTTCTTTTTTATATTTATTTTTTTTTAAATATATTTTTAAATTATTCTTTTATATTTAGGCTTGGTTATAACTTCTGTCCTGTTTTTTTTTTTAGGTTTTAGTACACTGTTATTTTATCAAGTATTGGAATTGCTTTTATTGGAACTGACTAGAGGTAGGTGCAAATTCATTATGTAATAATGGTCCAGAAATTCTTAACCCCCCCCTCCCCAATTATTTTTTTTATTTTTGTCCTACAGTGCATGTGGAAGTGTAAACAGTGTACTGCTGTGGAATCCAGTAGGACTGGTTTGCTTAAACATTACAGACTAAAGCACAGACATTATACTTGTAGCAGGCGTTATCCATGTCCATATTTGACTTGTCAGTGTACCTTTAAAACATGGAATAGCCTTTGTATACATTTAAGTAGAGTCCACAAAACGCATACGTCACAAGAACAAATCCCTTTGTCAACGTTTACTTGCCCTGTATGTACATGTAGTGATCTTGCATCTGAAAGGGAATTTTTCCTGCATCATAATACACATTTACGGAGTAATGAGACAGTCCAGTGTGTATTTATTGGTTGTAGCTTTGAGACAAATATATATGCAACTTTTCAGTCTCACAAGAACATGACTCCTATAAATTGGGCGCACGCGACATCATTGCTGTACGTCGGGTTTACGCCAAAAAAACAATCGGTGCTACCAACCTTTCCACAGAAAAACAAACAGTGTTCAACCAATCACTGCCAGGGGGTTGGTGTTGTGGACTTTCGTACTGGTGCAGGGATGTGTGGGAGGCAGAGCGAAAGTCCACAACACCAACCCTCTGACGGTGATTGGTTGAACACTGTTTGTTTTTCTGTGGAAAGGTTGGTTTGCACCGATTGTTTTTTGTGGCATATCTCGGACCCTAGGCTGACCATAGAGACGCGTTTTTTTCACAGCCGATTTATGGGGCAGGCAGCGAGCGGATCGTGAAGAAAGGTCAGCTGAATCTGACACTTTATGTTTCAGGCTTGAAATCGCTGATACAACTTTTAAGAGTCACGGAGTTTCGTTTTTTTTTTTCCCCCTCGAACGGCTGGTCGCACCGGTGCAACTTTAGATTTTTTTTAGTCGCACCATTGAGAAATTAGGTCACACGTGCAACCAAATTGGTCGCACTCTAGAGCCCTGTCTTGTGTAACATTAATTGTGTTTACTTTTTCTTCCCCAAAGGACTCAGAGGAGAGCACCGAGGCAGACATTAAGAAGACCACATTGGGCATCTATGTCATAAAGCATGAATCTGCAGATGCGACAGAAGACCCAGAAGATGTAGGCATTGTGCTGGAAGGTGTGGAGGCACTTTCTGGATTGGGTAATGTAGCATTGGGTACGGCCATGCTAGTTGGCCTTATATACTCTTTGAATCTTACATATCCACAAGAGCTCCGTTACACATTTGAGGTGCTGCAGAAAATCATTCTGGAGCTTGACTCTAAAAAACTCTCTAACAAAGCTCAATCCTTGAAGACCAAACTCTTCACCTAAGACTCATGGAAATTAAGGATCCCTTTGTGTTCGTGCTGTATGTGATTTCTCACTCTTGAATTTCACTTTGCACATTCTTTTTCAAGAAGAGGACATTTTATTTTTCATTTTTATGGTATTTTTTCATTTTGGTTTTATTGAAAACATTTTATAACAAAGCTCAATCCTTGAAGACCAAACTCTTCACCTAAGACTCATGGAAATTAAGGATCCCTTTGTATTTATTTTGTGGATTGTTGTGCTTTTGTACTGGCACTAGATATTTTGCACTTGATATTTTGCACTTTGAAGTGAAATTGTTTATTGTTATTTCTTGTTTGCTCTTTAATTTGAGCAGAGGTTACTGCTTATTATATTTTTTGTTTGATTTGATTTATTTAGTGGATTGTTGTGCTTTTGTACTGGCACTACATATTTTGCACTTGATAGTTTGCACTTTGAAGTGAAATTGTTGATTTCTTTTTTGCTCATTAGTTTGAGCAGAGGTTACTGCCTATTATATTTTTTTGTTTGATTTGATTATTTTGTGGATTGTTGTGCTTTTGTACTGGCACTACATATTTTGCACTGGATATTTTGCACTTGATAGTTTGCACTTTGAAGTGAAATTGTTGATTTCTTGTTTTGCTCATTAGTTTGAGCAGAGGTTACTGCCTATTATATTTTTTTGTTTGATTTGATTATTTTGTGGATTGTTGTGCTTTTGTACTGGCACTATATATTTTGCATTGATATTTTGCACTTTGAAGTGAAATTGTTTTTCTTTTTTGCTCATTAGTTTGAGCAGAGGTTACTGCTTATTATATATTTTGTTTGAGTTAAATACAGATTTTTCCAAAATATATTGACTTGTTCATATTTTATTTACAGCAGACTATAAATGTACACTTTATTGTTATTATGAAAAAAGAGTTTTTAATTTACTGAAACTTCATTTAAAGTGTCTCATTTGTTATGTTATGTAGGTATAATTATGTCTTGTAAGCAGGACAAAAATTTGTGTAGTTGACATTCTGACAAAATTGAATGCAGTTAATATGGCAATATTTTATTCATTATGCATGGTGAAATTAAATGTAGTTAATCTGACCAGAATTTCTCTATTAGGCATGGCAAAACATTATCAAGTAGGAATGACCAAATTTTAGTTTTTTGTTTTGATTAAATAAATTTATGTTCATATAACAAGATTACAACAAATCATTTCAAACTGGTTAGATTTTGTTAGAAAAACGCAATTCAATTGGATGGAAAAGTTTTCCATAATTTAGTTACGTTCATTCAACAACTTTTTTTTTTGAGTGCTGCTTGTTTTCTGCTCAAAATCAATGCATGTCCACTAAAGAAAATTATCTAAACAGAACATGTCATAAAGTCTCTAATGAGAGCAATAAATAATAAACCCTAACATGAATATTTTTTGTAGCATATAGATTTGATTAGTATCACTGCTTTTGGCAGTGATATCCTGTAAGTTTAGTCTGCTTTCTGTATTACACATTATTTTGTTAGTAAAAGTCATGTTAACAGTTTTTAAAAGTCATGCTTTCTTATGAACTGGTATAATTTGATTTGATACAGGTATTGATTCATATGAACTCACTCAGCCTGAGTCTCTGACTGTCCGTCCTGATGCCACTCTCACTATCAACTGTAAAGTCTCATATTCAGTTACAAGTGAGGAAACAGACTGGATTCGTCAGCCTGCAGGAAAATCTCTGGAGTGGATTGGAGTGATCTACAGTGGTGGAAGCTTAGACTACAAGGATTCACTGAAAAGCAAGTTCAGTATCACCAGAGACACTTCCAGTAACACAATAACACTGCAAGGAAAGAATATGAAAGCTGAAGACACAGCTGTGTATTATTGTGCCAGACAAACACAGCGACAGACGCCAACAGACTCCCTGTACAAAAACATCATCATATTGACTTTACAGTATTTATCATGATTTGTCTTTCAACTGATGTTCACCAAAACAAGAATTACCTAATAAAATAAACAAAATAATTAGCTAAAATATGCACTATGATCAGTGACAATAGAAAGTCAATAAAATCTATTATATTTTGCATCACTTTGCTCTCTTCCCATAAGAAGAGAAACGTTTTGCTGTTTTGCTGTCGTCTCAGAGGTGGGATATAGGTTTTCAGCACTGTTTGATCAGCATTGAGGGTTTCATCAACAGATCTGTGTCAGTCAATGAACTGAAGTGATTATTCTGTCTGTGTGATGTGAGTCCAGGAGGTTTATAAGAGATGTGAGCTGCCTGATTAAACACCAACAGATGACACTAATCTATCACTTCAGTTTATACTGTTGTAAGGCTATACTGAATTTGTCAAAACTGATTTTCAGTGGTTTTAAACACTTTCCAGGTTATGCCCTTCAAAACTGTACTGTGAAGGCAAAAAAAGTTGCCACATTATATATTTATAATATTCCTATTTGAATTTAATATTAAAATGAAAAGCAGTTATTTTAAATAACATACATATAAAAGTAATACAATGCACAAAATGACATGCATCTCTAACAGTACAAAAATAATGGCCTGTTTATATAGATCAAACATTAATCACAAAAATCTTAATCTGGACGAAATATCTGTCATTTTATATAATCAGTTCTCTGATTTGAATATGCAAATCACCTTACTTCTTTAAATGTGACGTGCACCTTTGTGATCTGAACAGACATCTGAAATCTGGAAACAAAGACTATCTTTCTGGTTTAAACTTAACATACACCATGTTCAATAAATTTCTTATATTTGTAATTCTAACAGTTTTACCACGTAAGTCACTACATAAACAGCAATAGTGCAAAAATGTAACATTATACTTTATTACATGTAATATTGTTTTTTTTTTTTCCACAGGTATTGAATGTCAGACATTCACTCAGTCTGATTCAGTGGTTAAAAAACCAGGAGAATCTCACAGACTTACATGTACAATAACTGGAGTTACTTTCAGTGGCCTCCGTTTGAGCTGGATCAGACAGAGCCCTGGAAAAGGACTGGAGTGGATTGGATACATCAGCACATACAGTTCTCCCAACTACTATTCCCAGTCAGTTCAGGGCAGGTTCACAGTGTCCAGAGATGATTCCAGCAGTCAACTGTACCTACAGATGAACAGCCTCAAGACTGAAGACACTGCTGTGTATTACTGCGCTACAGTTTCACTGTGAATGAATTCAGTGTCGAAGCAATACAAAAACTACTTCCTCATTCACATACAGATGATGAATATTGACTAATCAGCTGCACTGCATTGCATGGAAATATTCAATTATAATGAACTTTCTAACATTGTTAGGTTGTAATTAAAATATACAATGTTAAATTATAAGTGTTTCCAATACAACACTGTCTCTATGTGCTTAAAGAGCTTTTCTTATGTATGCAAACTGTGAAATGCTGTGATCTGGCCATTCATTAACCTGCAGAGGATCATGACCTGATCATGTTACTGAACCACAATCAAGGTGACAATCAGCATCACATAATTACTAACTGAACAGTATCACATGAACAGAAGGGCTGTAATCAGAAGAGTACAGCTGAGATTCGGCCATAGGTACGAAGACCCATTATCACAGCTGTAGTTATATTCATAACAAAAGAGTTTTATACAGCAGTTTGATTAATATTAAGTTAATATTGAGTAACTTGCCTTTTAAACACAGTGTCGCCAGTTGCTCCATCAACAAAAATAGCTCCAAACGATGCCAAGGCAGAATTAACTATTACTTATCTAACACAGTGGCATTTACTTCTTGAATCCTGAATGAATCAGGGGTTTTTAATAAATCGGTTTGATGAATTACTCAATGATTCACTTATAAACACAGTCACTTGTCACCACATACTGGTGTAACTATTTACCCTGCAGAAAGAATCACTGCAAAATCCCCACCAGTAAATCATTCTGGAATGGGGAAATACACAAAAAACAGACAAATCAAATTTAAATAATGGAATAATAGAGTACAACGGGGCTAAAGGCGTCCTATCACACCCCATGGACTGTTTTGTTGGTGTCTCCCTTCTGTGCCCTTATATGGTCTTTCCTGTTCCGTTCCTTGTTAAGTCTTTATTGGTTAATCTCCCACACCTGTCTTTGTATCGTTTGCACCCCTTTATAAATTGTATTCAGTTCAGTGATTGTCGTCTGATCTTAACGTTATGTTAGTGTGTGTTTCCCTGCTGTGCCTGTCCGGGTGTACCCATGTTGGATTTTATTATGAAATCCCATTTTGTTATATTTCCTACCTCTCCTTCCTACACACGACCTGACAGTCCCAGGGTAAAAGGCGCCTTTGATATAATTTTCCTCTAAACCAGTAGATGGCACAGAAACGTGGTGTAGCAGTTTCTAAAACATTCACTTTTCAGGATGCGCATGCAAATATGTCTGATCCTTGATGCAATCGTGGGCAGCAGCGCAAAGTTGATTCTGTGCTTACTTTTAATGTTTAAATCAAATATTTAATGTGTTTTTTTTTTTCAATATTGTAGATTTAAGTAGTAAATGAGAATCACTAAAATTAATGCATATATTTTGAGACAAATGCCTTAATGATTTTCAGTTTTGTTTAAGGTAATTTCGTTAAAGCAACAGTTTTTAGTTAACGAAAGAATATGTAAAAGTATGGTATTTGGGGTAAAAAGCACAACATGAAAGTTAATAAAAGGCTGACTTTTCCATTTGTTGACATGACTAGATTCAGATGGTAAATATTGTATATTATGTTGGGTGTCCATCTTAGAAATAATCACCATGTTTACAATGAAACCGTCATATTTAACAAGATGACACTAATCATATCATATAAAATATCATTTGTTGTTACTACTGTACATCTGTATTAAATTATTATGGGATCTCCTTTAACGCTTTCAGAATCTTTAATTTTTAAAATTGCTTCTGTAATTTTAAAAAAATATTAACATATTTTAATGACAATGTATTTACTGAAAAATTAATTATTTTATTTTTCAAAATAAGATAAAAAATGGTACAAACTTTGCTAAAGTGATTGTTTTGAACAAGTATTAACTTGGACATAATATTTAAAAAAAAACAAAAACAATTTTAGCTGAAGTATTTATATCAATACTATGTGCTGGTGAGCCGTTACTCCATTTATGGGGTAAAAGGCTCTCCTTGTCACCTCATACATTTATAAGATTTTAAGTCAAACTAAACTTGTATGATTTACTGTCACACAAAATCTGTTGCTCCATGAATGTTCAATACAAATGTTTTTTTTCTGCAATTAAACATTTTAGGTGGAGTGAACAGCACATTTTTTGGTGTGCCTTTAGCCCCATTGTTGTCTCAGTTAATGACATTGTCAAAGTAGCCTATTTAGAAAATTCATAACCTTTCAGGTGTATAAAATATTTAACATTTGTACGTACTGACATATGCAGAACTGTATGCAAATGATCCTCCTCCTCCTCTTTATTTGAGTATTATTTGGCAGTGGCAATGACTACGCTGGGGGCAGTCATGGCCTAATGGTTAGTGAGTCGGGCTTGTAACCCGAAGGTGGCTGGTTCGATTCCCGCACCAGCAGGAGTTGAAGGTGGGGATTGTGAATAAACACCTTCAATACCATGACTGAAGTGCCCTTGAGCAAGGCACTGAACCCCCAATTGCTCCCTGGGTGCTGGAGCAATGGCTGCCTACTGCTCCGGGTGTGTGTTCACTTCTCACTGCTGTGTGTGTGCACTCGTGATGGGTTAAATGCAGAGGACCAATTTCGACTATGGGTCACCATAGTTGACAGTACTTTGTCACTTTCACTTTCAAAGGTCAAACTGAAATCACCAGAGTTAATTCAAAGAGTATGGTGTTTCTGAAACTATCAGGTCTGACAGCAGAAGACTCAGCCATGTATTTCTGTGCAAGAGAATCACAGTGACACAAAGGTCTTGTACAGCTGAACAAAAACCACACTGGCTGTGTTATCTCTTGTTACTAGAAGTCAACAGGTGGCAACAGAGAATAAAAAAAACTATTAAGTGTGGCCTAATGAGATGATATAACATCACTGGTGATGTATGCAGTAATGTTCACTATAATCTTAACACAACGTGTGTCTTTTGATGAGTAGATTAGTGGTAGCAGTTGCACGTTACAGTGACAAAGTAAAAATCTGATTTTTAAGTTACCAGAGACTCATACAGGAGCAAATTAACTCTATAAGGACAGAATATGATGATGAAAGACAGAACACTGTGTTATGTTGCACAAAAGTGAACACCGTGATAAACCACAAGCAGTTCTGCTCTAAAACAAAAAAAAAAAATCCTCATATGTAGGAAAAATGCATATGAATCATATCACATTTCAAAAGTTTGTTTTTTCTTTAGTGCAGGTCCAACAGAAACTTGCTTACTGAACTACTGCTGTCAAAAGTATCAATACAGTAAATCAGTTATATCAAGCCTTTAAAAATACTTAAAATAGAAGACAATGATGAGAAGACAATGATGTATAATCCATTCATGTCCACTAGAGAAAAACATCTAAACAAAATATGTCATAAAGTTTTTAATGAGAGTAGTAAATTATATGAAACATAACATGAATATTTTTGTAGCATGTTGATTTGATTAGTAGCTCTGTATGATTATGCAAATCTGTTGCATATTTAAACAAAAGGCATGAGTCAGTTTATACATTCATCTGATCACTAGAGGGAGTGAAGAATCACTTCAGTTCATTCAAACTGTGCTGTGAAACAAACCATGATCTCTTCATCTTTAGTGTTGCTTCTGGCAGTGATATCCTGTAAGTTTAGTTTACTTTCTGTATTATATGTAATTTTGTTGGTAAAAGTCATGTTAACAGTTTTTAAATGTCATGCCCTCTTATTAACAGATATCATTTGATTTGATACAGGTATTGATTCATATGAACTCACTCAGCCTGAGTCTCTGACTGTCCGTCCTGATGCCACTCTCACTATCAACTGTAAAGTCTCATATTCAGTTACAAGTGAGCATACAGCCTGGATTCGTCAGCCTGCAGGAAAAGCTCTGGAGTGGATTGGAGTGATCTGGTATGATGGAGGCTTAGCCTACAAGGATTCACTGAAAAGCAAGTTCAGTATCACCAGAGACACTTCCAGTAACACAATAACACTGCAAGGAAAGAATATGAAAGCTGAAGACACAGCTGTGTATTATTGTGCCAGATAAACACAGTGACAGACACCAACAGCCTCCCTGTACAAAAACATCATCATCATATTACAAATTAAAAGTGTTTCTGATAAATTTCCTTAACAGTTTAATTTTCACAGAAAAAAAGTTTTCAAATTTCATAATGACATTATAGACATTAATTCAGCCTGAACAACAAAATGCCATCAAAAATCCTCATAATGAAGTAAATGCATAATTTATCACCAGGTAGTATATAATTTACACTGACATAAAGAAAATAAACACTCAAATATCATTATTTGCAGGACTTTGTCAGTTGTTTCAAAATCTTTACAAATACAGTTAGGGCCATAAATATTTGGACAGAGACAATTTTTTTTTTTTTTCTAATTTTGGTTCTGTACATTACCACAATAAATTTAAAATAAAACAATGCAGATGCAGTTGAAGTGCAGACTTTCAGCTTTAATTCAGCGGGTTGAACAAAAAGTTTGCATAAAAATATGAAGAACTAAAGCATTTTTTTTTAAAACACAATCCCTTCATTTCATGGGCTCAAAAATAATTGGACAAATTAAATAACTGAAAATGAAATGTTCATTTCTAATACTTAGTTGAAAACCCTTTGCTGGCAATGACAGCCTGAAGTCTTGAACTCATGGACATCACCAGATGCTGGGTTTCCTCCTTTTTAATGCTCTGCCAGGCCTTTACTGCAGCGGCTTTCAGTTGCTGTTTGTTTGTGGGCCTTTCTGTCCAAAGTTTAGTCTTTAACAAGTGAAATGCATGCTCAATTGGGTTAAGATCAGGTGACTGACTTGGCCATTCAAGAATACGACACTTCTTTGCTTTAATAAAGTCCTGGGTTGCTTTGGCTGTATGTTTTGGGTCATTGTCCATCTGTATTATGAACCTTCTCCCAATCAATTTGACTGCATTTAGCTGGATCTGAGCAGACAGTATGTCTCTGAACACCTCAGAATTCATTTGGCTGCTTCTGTCCTGTGTCACATCATCAATGAACACTAGTGTCCCAGTGCCACTGGCAGCCATGCATGCCCAAGCCATCACACTGCCTCCACAGTGTTTTACAGATGATGTGGTATACTTTGGATCATGCCGTTTCACGCCTTCTCCATACTTTTTTCTTGCCATCATTCTGGTAGAGGTTGATCTTGGTTTCATCTGTCCAAAGAATGTTTTTCCAGAACTGAGCTGGCTTTTTTTAGATGTTTTTTAGCGAAGTCCAATCTAGCCTTTCTATTCTTGGGGCTTATGAGTGGCTTGCACCTTGCAGTGTACCCTCTGTATTTACTCTCATGCAGTCTTCTCTTTGTGGTAGACTTGGATATTGATACGCCTACCTCCTGGAGAGTGTTGTTCACTTGGTTGGCTGTTGTGAAGGGGTTTCTCTTCACCATGGAAATGATTCTGCGATCATCCACCACTGTTGTCTTCCGTGGACGTCCAGGTCTTTTTGCGTTGCTGAGTTCACCAGTGCTTTCTTTCTTTCTCAGGATATACCACACTGTAGATTTTGCCACTCCTAATATTGTAGCAATTTCTCGGATGGGTTTTTTTCTGTTTTCGCATCTTAAGGATGGCTTCTTTCACCTGCATGGAGAGCTCCTTTGACCGCATGTTGTTTGTTCACAGCAAAATCTTCCACATGCAAGCACCACACCTCAAACCAACTCCAGGCCTTTTATCTGCTTCATTGATAACGATATTACAAAGGAATTGCCCACAGCTGCCCATGCAATAGCCTTTGAGTCAGTTGTCCAATTACTTTTGGTCCCTTTATAAAGAGGGTGGCACATGTTAACATGTTAGCTGAAACTCCTAAATCCTTCATCCGATTTGAATGTGGATACCCTCAAATGAAAGCTGAGAGTCTACACATTATGTCCATGTCCTTTATATAACTATAACTATAATATGTTTCAGTAAACAACAAAAAAACAAAACTTTTGTCAGTGTCCAAATATTTATGGACCTAACTGTATATGTAAGAAATGAACTGAAAAAAGTGGTAAACTCTTTTTAATATCATTATTATATTTAAACAAAAGTAGCTAGAAAAAAAACTTCTTGAAAGTGTCATGATGACAGTTTGATGTACTGTATAATCACTGGATGAGCGTTACTGAATTGGTCATTCAGTACTGCATTGAATGTACATTACCGCAAAAATTTAAAGCAATTTAAAAGCTACAGAACTAAAGGAAAATGTTTATATATAGTGTATTAATATTTAATTTCCAGCTTCAGATTTTGTTAATGGATTGTATATGATAATGCTGATAGGTCATTATACATTTATATCTTTCAGTTGTTTTAGGTGTTAATGGCCAAAGCCTGGAGTCCATCCCATCAAGTCTTGTCACCAAAAAACCTGGAAAAACTTTGAATCTGTCATGTGAAGGATCTGGATTTGATTTTGGACAGTACGGCATGAACTGGATCAGACAAACAGCAGGACAAACATTCATCTGGATGGGGGTTATCTGGTATGACGCCAGTAAAACAGTGTATGCTAAAAGTGTTGAGGGACGAACAGAGATCACTAGAGATAATTCAAACAGCATGGTGTATCTGAAACTCTCTGGTTTGACAGCAGAAGATTTAGCTGTTTAATGTGCAAGACACACACAATGATACATAAAAAGCACTGAGCTGTACAAAAATACATACCAGGAAGGAGGATAAAAACAGCAGATGATGCTGCAGCACAGTGCAAATTTAATTGAAAGAAAAAAGAAAGAAATCTTATGCTAAAATATTATATACTGGATCATATTTCCCCAGAATATAAACCATAAATGTCATGATCACTGATATGCTCTATATGATATTGAAAAAATAACCCAAGAAAATGTAATAAGTTGAATTACATATGTGCTGCACTGTTCATATCACAGTCAATCTTAAAAAACACACAATGTCGTTGTTTAGCAATTCTTTGGCATGGTTAAGGCGCCATATAGTACCACTGCCATACAAGAAACCATGTTTAGTTAATTAAAGATTTTCTAACTCTCTTCATTTCTTAATTTAGTTGGGGAAAAGAATAAAAAACATTAATATACAGTGTATTTCCTTAAGATAACATGGTTTTTAACCTTTTTGCCCACAAGGCCCACTATAAGGAAATATTCCAGGGCCCCCACATGAGACTTTTTGACTTTGGAAAAGCATAACAGTGATTCAAAACAGCTTTTGCCATTATAGCAAGTTGCCATTCACGGCAAACATATTAGAGTGCAGTAACATATCTAAAATCTAAGGAGGAGAATGAGGTTCCTCTTATGGTTCTACATAGCATTATTTGACAAAAGTGCTATACTTAGCACTTAAAGTGGTTGAATACAATTAACCACTTTTAGTACCATTTAGCACCATTTTTTGATGAGTGTTATTTCCTAATCACAGCATCACAATCTACTTATCCATTCTAGTCAACACTGTCTTCTGAAAGAAATGTAAAAACAACAGCAACAACAACACATAATGCAAAGTCACATATAAACACATGTACATATTTACTAGATTTCATATGCAGAACTGTATGCAAATATCCTTCCTCCTCCTCTTTATATGTGTATTAGGATGGAAACAAGCAGCTTGTTCTCACACGTCTCAAACCATGATCTCCTCATCTCTCTGGTTGTTGCTGCTGCTGGCAGCTGTTTCTTGTAAGCCTTCATAATTTCTATAGATACTCTATAAAATATTATTGTTATACAAAATTATATCTCTAACATGATCATATTTTTCCCCTCAGGTGTCCACTGTGTTGAACTGACCCAGACTGATTCTCTTGTCTTAAGTCCTGGTCAGGTTTTGACACTGCCCTGTAAAATCTCTGGATATTCAGTGACTGACAGCAGCTACTGCACTAACTTCATTCGTCAGCCTGCAGGAAAAGCTCTGGAATGGGTTGGAGTGATATGTGGTAGCGGTAACACATATTACAGTGATAAACTGAAAAGTAGATTTCAAGTTTCCAGAGACACTTCCAGCAACACAGTGACTCTGAAAGGACAGAATATGCAGACTGAGGACACAGCTGTGTATTACTGCGCCAGAGAGTCACAGTGACACAGAGCAGTTACTGCCTTGTTCAAAAACCAAGTTAACAGTCAGCACACAAATACTGTTATTATTAATAGTTTCAGATCTAGATCAACATCTTCAAAAATGAGGACATAAGGCAAAATATTGAAATATTTAAACCAATAATTAAATAATCAATGAATTCATAAATTGCGTCAATAAACATATAGATTAAGAGTATTAACAAGCTTTCAAAGCAGGTGAGTAATCACAATCCTTTGATATCTTTTTATTTTTTAATTAAAAATAATAATAATAATAAATAAAAGCATTAATACCTAAATCTCTGAAAACATTACATAATAATTTATGATTGTATGCATTATATAGTGAAAGTCGATGAGCTCAGTGCACACTTGTTTTCCACCAATTCTTTTTCTTGAGTTTGAATGTGTGCAAAGGATTGTGGGTGCTTGGAGGATACAAAACCTTCAAAATACAAACTGAAGTTTGATTTTAAGTGGTCTTTGACTGCATTTGATGACGTCGATACGTTCAATACTGTTACAAATGGTCCACCCATCTACGCTTATGTTACTTTCATTTAAAGCATTCATTTCATCATTTTCTTTATATTTTCTAGAAAACTGAGAACTTCATCTGCAAGAGTTAACAATAAATCTCTTTTTGTACAAAGTTAAGTCATGTTTGCACAGTGAAAAAATGCTCACTAACAAGGAAACTGATTGTGAAAGGTTATTTTTCTTTCAATATTTAAAGTTAAAGATTTCATTGTGTTTATAAGGATTTCTTTAAATATTAAACAACTACCAACTCAGTACAGTGTCATGAACTAAAATATATACTAAAGAAAAACTACACATGGACCACACAAGTTTAGTCAATGTTATAAACACTGAACATAATGGATCAGTTTCATCTCCAGTCATCTTCTCTTGATATAATGTTTGCAGAACTGTTTGCTCCTCCTCCTCTTTATTTGAGTATAACGATGAAAACAAGCATCTTGTTCTTTCACATCTCAAACCTTGATCTCCTCATTTCTCTGGTTGTTGCTGCTCCAAACATTTTACAGTGATAAACTGAAAAGTAGATTTCAAGTATCCAAAGAGTCTTCCAGTAACACAGTGACTCTGCGAGGACAGAATATGCAGACTGAGGACACAGCTGTGTATTACTGCGCCAGAGAGAGAAAACACAGTGATACAAAACACAAGCAGTTCTGGTCTAAAACATCTTGAATAAAAAGATCTATGAAAAGTCCCTCATACATGCTGTAAGAATACAATAATGACTTACATCAGTGTTTTACAGTCCAACAAACGTCTGAGAAATGACCTGTAGCCCCTACTTTGTTGGTGTAAATGAACAGTAGGCTTAGTTTAATCAAGTTTAATTAGATTAAAAAATATTTTTGACTTTTAATACAACAAATTCATTAGACTTTACCACATGAAGGACATTTTTAGATTACTTTTAGCTGTTTGCTATATAGCCACAGTTATAAAGTGAAAGTTATTATTCATTTTTGATGAGAATACTGCAATAGAGGACACTCTCTCGCCTTCCTGTGATGAAAAGTAGATTTCATCAAATGAGAGATGTTGAAGATATTGATTTAAACATATTGCTAATATAATTTAATCATAGTCTTTCTAAAATACATTTTAACCAAAGTAAAATAAAATAATTTTTTTTCAGCTAGTCAACAGGTCTCAATTTAATGCCATAATTTTTTTAATATAAGCAATAAATTATATATTTTTTGCTATTTATAGGTGTACATGATGTTAAAAAAATAATTACTTACAGTCACAACGTCTGCAAACTGTTTACATTTTCTGCTTATAGACTTTATCCATGTAAATAATAACTTCATTAAATTCAAAACTAAAAGCCTTATTTAAAATAATGTTCAGGACAGTGTGATGCATGTGAAGTTCATTAACAGCTCTGTATGATTATGTAAATGTCCTGTAGCATATTTAAACAGCAGACATGAGTCAGTTTATACATTCATCTGATCACTAGAGGGAGTGAAGAACCACTTCAGTTCATTCAAACTGTGCTGTGAAACAAACCATGATCTCTTCATCTTTAGTGTTGCTTCTGGCAGTGATATCCTGTAAGTTTAGTTTACTTTCTGTGTGATACATCATGTTGTTGCTAAAAATATTGTTAACATTTTTCAAATGCCATGCTTTTTTATGAACTGGTATTATTTGATTTGATACAGGTATTGATTCATATGAACTCACTCAGCCTGAGTCTCTGACTGTCCGTCCTGATGCCACTCTCACTATCAACTGTAAAGTCTCATATTCAGTTACAAGTGAGGAAACAGCCTGGATTCGTCAGCCTGCAGGAAAAGCTCTGGAGTGGATTGGATTGATCTCCAGTGGTGGAAGCTTATACTACAAGGATTCACTGAAAAGCAAGTTCAGCATCACCAGAGACACTTCCAGTAACACAATAACACTGCAAGGAAAGAATATGAAAGCTGAAGACACAGCTGTGTATTATTGTGCCAAACACAGTGACAGATGCCAACAGACTCCCTGTACAAAAACATCATCATCATATTACAAATTAAAAGTGTTTCTGATGATTTTCCTCAGTAAGATTTTTACAGACACACAGAAATTGTTCAAAGCTCATCAAAACATTAAGGACATTAATGCAGCTGGAAAAACTAAAACAAACTTAAAGGCAAGCCTAATAAATTTAAGTAAATGCATAATATAATCAACAAATATCATTTGCACCAAAATTATAAATGAAAAAACTCTAATCAATTTTTGCAGTACTTTAACCTTGCTGTTTTTTAGTTCTTTACAAAATGTGTAAGACTCAAATATCATTTTGATATTTAACAGTACTAACCAGAAACAAAATATTGCTTAAGCATCATGATAACAGTTGGATGTAATGAAATGCAAATATTCCTCCTCCTCCTCTTTATTTGAGTATTAAGATGAAAAGAAGCAGCTTTTTCTCACACATCTCACACCATGATCTCCTCATCTCTCTGGTTGTTGCTGCTGCTGGCAGCTGTTTCTCGTAAGTCTCTGTAACTTCTTTAGAGATACTTTACTTCATAATAAAAAATACTCTTGGTTATACATAATGTTTTCATATCTCTAACATGTCCGGCCATATTTTTTCCCCTCAGGTGTCCACTGTGTTGAACTGACCCAGACTGATTCTCTTGTCTTAAGTCCTGGTCAGGTTTTGACACTGCCCTGTAAAATCTCTGGATATTCAGTGACTGACAGCAGCTACTGCAGTGACTTCATTCGACAGCCTGCAGGAAAAGCTCTGGAATGGGTTGGAGAGATATGTGGTAGCGGTAACACATATTACAGTGATAAACTGAAAAGTAGATTTCAAGTTACCAGAGACACTTCCAGCAACACAGTGACTCTGAAAGGACAGAATATGCAGACTGAGGACACAGCTGTGTATTACTGCGCCAGAGAGTCACAGTGACACAGAGCAGTTACTGCCTTGTTCAAAAACCACATTAACACTCAACACACAAATACACAGCTTTGCACTAAAATCTTCAGTATTTCTGATCCAGTTTCAGTTATATTCATTTTTCACAAAAATGATGGTTAAAGTAAAGCACACTGTAAATTTTTCACCAGTTTCAACTTAAAAACTTAAGTTCAGTAGCTGACTTAAAATTTTAAGTTAAATCATCTTAAAACTGCAATTCATTTCAACTCACTGCAATAAAGTTAAAATGACTTGTACTTTTAAGCTGATTTTATGTAATATTTTAAGGCAGCTGCTAAACTTATGTTTTTAAGTTGAAAGTGGTGAAAACTTTTTAGTGTAACATCATTTATTTACATAAAACCTGAACTACCATGCTTTCTAGTTCTAAAATATTATTATAGACCTATATATTACAAGGCAAAAACTATTGCCTCTCTATTCCAACCTTCTAAAATCTGCTAGTAATTGTTAAAATAGGGATACTTTTACGCTTTATATTCATATTTCTGTCTTCTCCATTTGCCACCCAAAAACTCATTATGCTGACATAATTTCTGCCTCCTGATAACTGTGTTACAAGTGTATTCTTGGCACATTTGCACAATTTAGGACATCCTCAGATGTCAGTTATATCACAAAAAGGCATTGTGCCTCAGACTAAAAGGCTTCAGCCATCGGACTAAATGGCATTGTGCCTCAGATTGAAATCCTTTCAGAAAAAACAATGTCAAGTGTCAGGTCTTGTACAATAAAACATTGGGTAAAACGGCCTTAGATATGGTATGATTTTGGTCAAAACAAAAAGTGGATACCACTGAATAGATACAATGGATACAACAGAATAGACATAATTGCTGATAAGGTCATGATTAAATTGTTTATTTGTTGATCCATTTCAATTCTCATTTTATATCTTAACAAAGCAAGTTATTAGCAAGACTAATAAAAACATTAAAAAATGCACATAATAGTAAGTGCTATTATTGAAGAAACAGACATATATGTAGATAAGGAAGTATTGACAAAAAAAAGGACATATTTACTGATGTGTGACCCTCAGGAAACACCTGCTTTTCATTATTGCCTTTAAAACATAAATGAAAATGCATGTATAGTTTCATAAGAGTTATTTAAATTCTGTAACTACAAAACCACCAAAATACAAAAGAATACCAAAGAAACCACCAGAATACATTGTTAAAGCTAATAACATGCTCAACCATAAATAGAAGACAACACAATCAAGACATTTTTATATCCTTATGTCTTCTTAGCAAGTGATATCAGAAGCAAATTACCTGACCTTGATGACTGTAACATAGTAATATAAATTTAGAAAAGTTTTCTAATCCAAATACTGATAATCTGACTAAATTTATGACATTATTATGACATTTCAATAAAACTGAGATGGTCATATGCATCTCACAGTATCATTTGTATTTTTGTCTTCACCCTCTCCATCTTCCTCCATTGTATGAGGTTCTTGGAGGGCTTCTATTATTGTTGCTTCCAGATGGATAAGAGTTGTATCTTCGACCATTATTTGGTGATTTTGAATTTGACCCTTCAAAAGACAGTTCAAAAGAGGAAGAAGTGTCAGAGGAACTTGCTGAGGAAGCCCCAGGTGAATTATGGAAGATAACACCATCATTAAAGTCTCCACCACAATAAATGACCAGAAACACAGTTAGAGCTGCACTGGTCACAATCACGGCCACTGTGTTTGTTCTACATGCACGTCGACTGTACTTCTGAGCCTTCACTATGTCTCCCTCATTCATCTTGCTTCTCGCCTTTAAAACAATAGAGGTAAACTTGGTAAACTGAGTAAATTTGAGCATAGACTAACATGTTGATCTAAAAAGAAACATGCTGTTATCTCACTTACCTTTAGTGAACATATTAATGCAGCAAAACCTAGAAAGAAGCAGTTGCAAAACATGATGTTGAACACTGAGCAGCACATGTAGTCTTTTCCATCAAATTTTACCCTCACATAGACGGTTTCAGGTAAAAATCCATTATCTGACTCAGAAAAATTGTTAATTTCAACTGCCACAGTTTCTCTGGCAGAATCCTGAGAGGGAATCTCATATATGTGCTGATGTTCCATTATGTTCATAAAAATGAATCAGTAAGGAGTCATTCATTTGCTGCTGCTTCTGTTGTGTGTGTTACTGCATGTTTCTGTTCTCTTATATTGTCCTAAATGTGGTATCAGCTTCCATTAACTCGCCCTTTGCGGTGTGAAAACTGTGTGAACTATTTAATTGTGTGACAAAAGCTTGCTGTCCTTTTACTGACTGCAGCCACAAAACCATACAATAGTAGGACTGGTAAGTACATGGACGTGATTACATATACATATACCAACATAGGTCTACCAAATCATGAAAAAAACAAACAAAAAAAAACCCCTCACATTTACTAATTTTTGTATCCATTTTTATCTGTGCATCGGTAGAAACAAGAAATGACAGATTGGAGGAGGAGTTCATGCAAAACTGTTATGTATAATTCCCATAAGTTGCATTGTGCCATAAGTGTGTTCACTGACTGTGGTTCTTATAAAGGAACATTAATCAGCAATGACAACAATAATCAATTCACTTTTGTTATTACTATTTTTACATGGTCTGTAACCCATTCCTAATAATATTAATATTGTATTAATGCATATGTATTTTTAGCAAGCTACATATTTGGTTTACTTTTTGTAGTAATATTTGCTGACTTTTCCGTTTATTATTTTTCTTTCTTTTCCACAGCGGAGGCTGCACTGACCCATTAGGGCTTTATAGGCCTTGGTCTCCTGGAAGCTCCATAGACAGCACCCTAGGTCTTTAGGCCTCTTTCTCTGCCCCTGTGATGTCTCTCCTGACATGTATGAGTTTGGCAATGCTCCCCTCACTGAGGGTCTTCTGTGAGCATGCCACTTCTGTTGGAGCTCATAGGTACCTCTCTATATCGAGAGAAGGGCCTTCGCTCCATATGGCTCTGGCTATTCCAGCTGGTAGCCCCTGGTGGGATGATGTTAAACCAGCCTTCTTTCGCTCCTCTCAAAGTATGAGGGTCTCTTGTGAGCTTGCTGTTCCCTGTTGAGCAACTAAGATTCCTCTTGTCCTAAGAGAGTTACTTTCTCTGCTTCGGGGCATCCCATTCAGACCACTCAATATTGAGCTTTGCAATGCTCCCCTCTTACAGATGGGTCACCGTTTTATGAACTGAGGCTCTAACTAAATATGATATACAAAAAATTTCTAACACATCAAGAAGTGTCTTTCTGCATTGTAAATAACATTCCTTTCATGCATGTGAAACAGTATATCATATTTAGTTAGAGCCTCAGTTCATAAAACGCTCAGTTAGGGCCTTCTAGGATCGCCAGTAATGTTTTTAGGCATCTCAGCTCGTGAAACCAAGGAGACATGGGTCACGAAGGAGATGTTCCCCATAGTGACCTCTAGAGGACACAGTGTCTCTTTCCCTTCTCAGGGAACAGACAGTCCAGTTTAGAAATTATTGTAAAAATGTTTGTAAAAATTAATAATTTTAATTTGTCTTGAATTTTTTTGTTAAATATCTGTAAATTAACAACTTTGATCAATTTAATATGTGCAGCTGTTTACATTTCATTTAAATGAATTCATTCAAAAAGGAAGAAAAGTCCATAAGTACACAAACATAAATTAATAACATATTTCTGTAGTGCTGCTGTGGGATCTGTAAATGGTTTGTGTACTCATTGTAAAAATTAAAGACTTTTTTTTTTTTTTTGTAAAATCTTTAAGTTTTAGTGAAATAGGTGTCAATAAGAAACAAAAAGAATATATGATTTTACAAAAATCATTTACAAAAAGCAAAGACTTCCAAGTTGTCGTTTTTTATTGACATTTTTATTTTAAGGTTGTCAAAACGTATTTTTTAAAGAAGGAATAAAAACGTATTGGTACATTTTCTGTTCATAGGCTCTATCCATGTAAATAACAACTTCATTAAATTCAAAAATAAAAGCCTTGTTTAAAATAATATTCTGGACAGCGTGATGCGTGTGAATTTCATGAACAGGATTATGTTTATGTAAATGTCCTGTTGCATATTTAAACAGCAGACATGAGTCAGTTTATACATTCATCTGATCACTAGAGGGAGTGAAGAATCACTTCAGTTCATTCAAACTGTGCTGTGAAACAAACCATGATCGCTTCATCTTTAGTGTTGGCCTATAATAATATTTTAGAACTAGAAATAATTATTCTTTCTAGTTCTAAAATATTATTATAGGCCTATATTATGAGGCAAAACTATTGCTTCTCTTTGCTAACCTGTAAAATCTGCTAGTTGAATTAAAATTTGGAAATTTTTATACTTCATTTATATCTCTGTCTTCTCCATTTGCCACCCACAAACTCATTATGTTGACGTACACTGTTTGGAAATTCCCCTGGCAAAGTGTGGTTTTGGACGATATCAGCATAAATCCTTATCATTTTTTGGTGCAAATACATTAAAGTGATTTGACATTATCATTGAAGACCAGCAATAATAATTTTCATTTTGATAATAATGGCAATATGTATGCATGTCAAAGCCAGACATGCCCCTTTGCCAGCTGTGATGCCTGGTTACTGGTTTAAACTTGGCCCAGATCAAGATTTTTTGCTCAGCACACCTTAATAGCTTCAACAATTGATTGCCAATTAAGTTTAGAATACAATGAATTTAGGCCCAGATTATGCAGAGCTGTAATAGCTGCTAATGGTGGATATTTTGGTGAATCGAAATTTTACGTTTTTTTTCTGTATTTTCATAGTTTGTGTTGTCCCTTATCAGTGCAAAATTATTACAAATTAAAAATGATTCATGCCAATATTGTCCAAAACCCCACTGTTCTAAGGGTTTTTCCAAACGTTTGGAGGGCAGTGTAATTCCTGTCTCTTGATGTACCTCAGACTAAAAGGCTTCAGCCATTAGACATAATGGATACCACAGTTTAGACATAATTGTTGATAAGGTCATGAGTACTTTGTATTAAATTTGTTCTCATTCTCATTCTATGTCTTACCAAAGCAGTTCATTAGCAAGAATAATAAAATCATTAAAACATTTAAATAATAGTAAGTATTATTATTGAAGCAACAGACATTTGGAGGCAAGGAAGTGTCTGCAAAAAAAATATTTACTGATGTGTGACCCTCAGGAAACACCTGCGTTTCGTTATTGCCTCTAAAAAAATAAGTGAAAATGCATGTATAGTTTCATAAGACCTATTTAAATTCTAGAACTATGAAGCATATAGAAACCACCTAAATACATTCTGTTAAAGCTTATTTAAACATAAATAGAAGACAATACAATCAAGAAATTGTTATATCCTTATGTCTTCTTAGGAAGTGA
>VONZ01003147.1:0-27562 GCA_012976165.1 Labeo catla | reverse complement strand
CCTGTAATGGAACAGACCTGGTGGGCACGTCAGCTGGTTAGCGGAAGCCAGCCCGGACCTCAGGCGAGGCGCTCGAGAACAACACGGCTCTGCTATTAGTCGACAAAAGAAGAGCGCTCCCGGCGACACTGCAATACCAGGCCGATGCGTGGAGTGGACGGAGCAAGCCCCGGCTCCAGCCCCGTGATCCAAAAATCAATTTAATATGTAGCCCCCGGGTAGGGGACGTATCAGATATTAAACTGATAAGAACAGATTTTCTTTCGAAAATGTTTTATTGTCACCATTTTCAAATATCGATGTCTACTTTTCCACACACATTTTTCCTTTTCATACACATATATATATATATATATTTTTTTTTTTTAAAAACAAGCAAGAATAAATAAATACAGACACATGGTTTAAAAGAAAATACAATCTTGATAAATACAAAACAAACTTTTCAAAACCATTGTGTTTTGCTTGATTTAAAAGTCCATGTCTTAGTGTGGTTTAAAAGGGTGTGAGTGTTTAAAAAGTAAAAAACAGATTTAAAACACAAGCATCTTATACAATAAAACACAGTAAAAACACCAATTAAAAGTCTTTAAAAGTCATCTCTTGTGCAAGACCGGGGGTGAGTCCTTATCAAGAAAGTCGTCACCTCGCTCCCCGGAACAGGAGCGTGAGATGCTATTTCACGGGCTCAGCGGAGATCCCCTCTCCTCCGGCCCGTTGGCCCGCTGTTCCCGTAGCCAGAGTGGTGAGGGTGCATCTACGGGCGGCCAGGGTCGGTGGCGGCCGGGACCCTTCCCGTGCGACCCCGGCCCCCACGTCCGAATATCGTCGCCCGGTACCCCTGCAGCATTGATGTTACCTTTAGCTCGCATGCATGGAGGGGTACCGTAACGCGCTTCCCCACCAGCAGATTTCTGGTGGCCCAGATGGCATCCTTGATGCCGTTAAGGGTGAGCCAGAGCGAGGTAAATTCCTGTGCTGTCAAATCCTTCAAGCCCCGGCCCACCCCAAGGATGGCGAGCTGGTACCCTATCTGGGCCCCACCTGCTGGTAGGCACGGGAAATACAGGGGGCCGGTCTTGGCCCACAGATCCCGCGCAGCGCCGCACTCCCAGAGCAAATGTCGCACGGTCTCCGGGGAGTTGCATCCGGACCGTGGACATATCGGATTTTTGGCCATGCCTCTGGAGTGCATAACCGCCCTGACCGGGAGGATCTCATGAGCCACCATCCACGACAAGTCCTTGTGCCTGTTCTGGAGAGCGGGGTGAGAGGCGTTCCTCCAAGCTTGTTTGGCCTCACATAATGTGAGGCCTGGAACTGGACTCACCGGTTCCCGGTCCTGCACAAGAGAGACAAGATGCTTGTGGTTAGTTAAAATGGTGACATCTTCATGTTCTAAAATGTATCTTTATAAAAACTTTTTGATAAAACTGTATTCCTTGGGCAAGTTAAAAGACACTGGGCTTCTTAAATCTACAGGTAAAATCTTTAGACTCCTTAGGTAAGACCCCATCCAAAATCGTGTCATTGCAGCTGTTTTGTTTTCTTTGGATGGGGTCATGGCATATCTAAAATGCAGGGCGGTAAAATAGCTGCCTAAAAACAGGTGAGGGTCTGGGAGGCCTTTTCCGCCATTTTCCGGTCTTTTCTTCACAATTTTTATCTTCAAGCGCTCCCACTTGGACCCCCACAGAAAGTAAAACACCGCCCTCTCCAGCTGTGCCAGGAACCTTCGGGGTGGACTAAAAACAGAACAGACAAGTAAAATCAGGGGTAAAATCACAGATTTGAAAATTAAAACCTTGCCTTCAAAAGTCATCTGTCTTAGTCCCCAAAAACCCAGTTTTTGTCTAACTTTCCCTAACATGTCAGTCCAGTTATCCCGTCCACCTCCCTCTTTATCAAATTTTACACCTAAAATCTTAAAATTTGTCTCTTTAAAATCCACGTCCAGTCTCCCTGTGTCAACTCCGTCCCACGGCCCGAAGAGCTGGGCCTCGGACTTGTTTCTGTTAAGCTTAGCGCCCGAGGCCCGACCGTACCAGTCAGTCAAGTCCATTGCTCTTCGTATAGATAAAACGTCCGTAGCTAAAAGAGTTACGTCGTCCATGTATAAAACACAGGTCGCCGTCAGTCCACCTGTCCCAGGAACGTCTAATCCTCTGATCCATTTATCCCTTCTCAAGATCTGTGCCAGTGGCTCGATGCAAGCCACATACAGAAGAGGAGATAAAGGACATCCCTGACGGACACCGCTGTGGATGTTTACAGCTTTGGAAAGATGCCCATTTACAAGGATTTTGCTGACTAGGCCTTTGTACAGCAGTCCCACCCAGGCTATAAACCTCTCTGGAAAGCCCATTTTTTGCAGTACCTGAAGCAGGTACTGGTGCGAGACTCGATCAAAAGCTTTTTCAAAATCTAGATTTAGGACTACTAGTCGAATATTTCTGTCTCTCGCGTAACAGATGGCGTCTCTAATCAGCACTAGGCTGTCTGTTATCTTTCTCCCGGGCACAGCACAAGCTTGATCCGGGTGGATCACGTCCTCTAAAACAGTCGACATGCGTGTCGCTAAAACTTTACTAAAAAGCTTACAGTCAAAATTTAAAAGTGTTATAGGTCTCCAGTTCTTTAAGTCAGTCCGGTCACCTTTTTTGTGAAGTAAAGCAACTATCCCTATTCTAAAACTGTCTGGAAGTCTGTCGAGGGTCTCAAACTCTTTAAAAATTGTCAGTAAGTCGTGTGCTAAAATGTCCCAAAAAGTTAGATAAAACTCTAGGGGAAGTCCATCCGCTCCCGGGGACTTCCCCCTCTTAAAACTTTTAAGAGCTTTTTGGATTTCTAAAACTGTCCAATCTTGGGATAAAAGCACATTTTTACCGTCAACCCTCTTGTCTATAAAATTTAAAACTTCCCTTACGGTGTCATTGTGCACTTCTTTAAAACTATACAACCCCTCATAAAAATTTTCCACCCCCTCTAAAATTTCTTTTGTTGTCTTTAACTCCCTCCCTCCTGTTTTAACACTGGTTAACTTCCCACCCCTACTTAAAATCTTTTTAAAAAAGTATCTAGTGCACTTTTCACCTTCTTCTATTTCTCTTTCTTTACTTCTTAAAATAACCCCTTTACTTTGTATATTAGCTAAAACTGACATTTCATTTTTGACCTCTTTCACTTCATTTTTAAAATCAAAACCATTATTTAAAAGATTAAAATACCTTTGTAGTCTTTTTTGCAACCCCATCATGCGTCTCTTTTCTTTATGTTTCTTTTGTTTACCTAACCTCTTAAAAAACTGTCTTGTCCGGTCCTTAACCATCTCCCACCACTGTGCACGTGTATCATACAAGTCTTGGAGGGTCCGCCATTGGCTGAACTGTTCCCTATATTCCTTAACTACATCCTCTTCTTCCAATAGGGAACAGTTCAGCTTCCACAGCCCTCCCCCTACCGTCACACCAGTGGGCAGTGAAAGGGTGCAGGACAGCATCATGTGATCAGAAAAAAAGAGGGGGGTTAATGTAGCATCAGTCGGCGGGCAGTCCCTTGTAAACACATAGTCAATTCGAGAGGCTCTGGTGCAGTCACCACTGAACCAGGTGAAGCCCTCCTCTCTTTGATGCAGATTTTTAAAACAGTCGACTAGGTTAAAATCTATAACTAGAGCCTGCAATAAAACCGACGTTTTGTCCACTTTAAAATCTTCCCCTACCCTCTTCCTATCTTTTTTGGTTAAAACACAGTTAAAATCCCCTGCCACTATTAAGGGAGTTCTACCTAACATGTGGGGTTGCAAATCTTCTAAAAGCTCATATCTTTCATTTTTTTCTGTAAAACCATATACATTAAGAACATTAAAATCCCTGTCTAAAAAGGTCAGATTTACTAAAAGTGCCCGCCCTTCCCTCACCACTGTGCTGCCCTTCAACAAGATGTTAGTATTATTAATTAAAACCGCAACTCCGTCGTTTTTATTAAAATTTGAACCGCTCCATATGGAGGGTCCAGATGACCAGAGCTCTTCCAACTTCTTGTACCTGGTTAAAAAGGGCAGAGAACACTCTTGCAATAAAAACAAATCTGACTTAAAAGTTTTTAAAAAGGACAAAATGCTCTGTGCTCTAAGGGTGGACCTCACACTTCTTACATTGATGGTAGAGATGGTGAGGGCCATGAGCAGTGTGGTTAAAAAGGATATGAGATAAAAGGAAACAAACATTAAAAGACTACAAAGGCACAATTAAAATCACGTTATTTCTTGTTGCACTTGCCTTACCTTTTCCTCAGTAAAACTGAGGTCGGGGGGGCAAGTGCTCGACGCCTCTGGAGCCACAGAGGAAACCTCTTGCAGCTCCTTTGGCGATGATGTTCTTAACTTAAAATGCAGAAAGGAGACCTCATTTGGGGATTCTAGGGGCCACCTACGGTCCAGATCTTCTGAACTAGAACTATCTGGCTGATGTGCTACCCTAATCTTTTTCTCCCCTGTTTCAAGTAAGGGAGATCCCGCAGGTCTTTTCTGCCCTTGAGCGATTGGAAGTGAGCAGTCCGTTTCGCTCCCACTAGATGGCATGCTCACCTCCGAAACGGTATTGAGGGAGGAACACGTTTCATCTTTTCCCTTTCCCTTGTCTTGCAGTGGGGTGGGTTCCTCCCCCTGTTCCGTTTCAAAATGTGACTCCGCCCCTGTAGCCACCCCACTTCCTGCCTCCTGCCCAATCCTTGAGGTTGGCTGGGGTTTTGAATTTCCCGCCGAAACCTCAAGGACCGCCTCCTCCTCCCTTTGTTCCTTTGTTTGCTGTGGTTGTGGGGCGGCCATTTTGTTAGCTTTGAGCTTGTTGGCAAAGCTTTTTGGGCAGTCTCTGTAGAGATGGTTTGAATCTCCACAAAGATTACCCCGCCTGCCATTGGTGCACTCTTCAAAACTGTGACCAATTTCTTTACATTTCCCACATACAGTTTCCTGGCATGCTTCGGCTAGATGTCCAAACATGCCACACTTCCTACAGAGTTTGGGCATTCCCTGGTAGTGAATGTAGCCTCTGTTTTCTCCCAACACAATCATTGAAGGCAGATGTCTCAGGCCTTGGTAGCCCCCGGCGTCTTCCCATTGTTTGATGGGAATTCGCCAGGAGCATGTCCAAATGCCGTCCTCATCTAGCACTTTGACTGGCTGGCCTCGAACAGTGCAAAATCTCCCCAACCATACACAAATATCTTCTCCAGTCACTGTTGCATTAAACATCCTGACAATCACAGTTTTAAATGTGTTGTCAGTCAGTTTTTCCACAGTAAACATGGAGAACTGGGCTTTGAACATCTCAAACCTTTGCCAAAAATCCAAAAGATGGGAAGCAGCTCTAAAGCTCACATCAAACCCTTTGTTAAGGGGCAGAGTCACAATGCAATTCAATTCAGTAGGTTTAAAATTTAAAGTTTTTTGGATCAGCTTCCTGGAGAAGTCTAGTCGCGACATCCCCAGGAGCTTCCCCTCAACTTCACGGAATAAAAAACGCACGCTGTGGTGCCTCCGCACGCCGGCACGAGCAGCCGACATGTTGGAGGCACCCACAGCTCTAAAACACAATAAATACAACAATAAATAAGTAAAAACACCTTACCTTAAAAACAAGAAGATTCCCCGAAAGAACGGGTTGTCGCCAAGTAAAAGCCGCTTGTCCTTTACCTCCTGAAGGATAGGGGCACTGTGTGACAAGCCACACACAGGCCCAAAAGGTCCCGCAAGAGGCGATCGCTGTCACTGCCGTTCGACCAGACCACTTGATCTTAGCCAAAAGGCCGAGAAAGCGATGGCGCTAAGCGGCAGCGGGGAGGAAGCCGGAAACAGCGACGCCGGTCTCGGCCGCGGGCGGTCGCAGAGACCCCAAACGCGGGGGGGCCGTAGGACCCACCCCCGGCTGCAACGTGACCGAGCCTCGCCCCGATCGGCCCGGCGGCGGCTCTGCAGCGATGGAAAGTACGGGTCGCTCATAACTCCCGAACTGTTCGTCGCAGAGCCAAGCGCCTCGTGTCATCGGAATCCTTGGCTCGAGACGAACGAGAGGCAGGTCTCGGACGGGCTGGTCGTTCTGGCGAAATTTTCGGCTATTTTGGATTTTGTTGAAAACCTACTTTTGCACGCTAGCGCTAGGCATTGGGCCCGGTCCGGCCCAGAGCGGTGCGGAAAGATTCCCTAGAGTCCGACTGTCAAAGATGATCCAAGAAAAGCGGAAATTTCCATTCACCTTGGCGAGGGGACCCCAAAACGTTCGCAGGTCGCGTGGCCGAGTTTGCGAAAATGGCTTTAACTCTCCAGAGGAATGAGATCATTTCAGCCAAATCGCTACACCTATGTACGGGCTCAGTCTGTGATCAGGTGAAAAGGGGCGCTGCGGCTGGCCACTTGGTGGCGCTGTAAGATGAAAGGAAAATGGGGAAAAGGGTACAAAAAGGACAGCCAAACAAACGTGCAAACAGCTACAGCTACGCAACACTCAGAGTCCGTGAGAAACTTGAACTGAACCGGCCACCAGGGGCAACTTTTCAAGAGCGTGAGCGGATTCGTTTTCACGCGCACACCGTGTGACAGAAGCCCTCGTTCTGAACACCTCTTTGAACCACAGAAAAGGAAACAACAACAACAACCACCACCGCAGCAAAACTCACCTGCCTTTTTTTCAACCAAAGACATGCAGGGGAGAGCGCGAACGCAGTCCCCCACTACCATAAATTATGCAGTCGAGATTCCCACCTTTGGGGAATTCGCAGGGGTCAGCACGGCCGGAGTGCAATGGACGAGCCTCGCCCTGGGTGAACCACCTTCTTGATCATGGTGTCTCCCCTGCCAGGTAAGTATGAAGGCCAAGGCCGCCTGTCAGAGGGACCACCTCCCTCTCTACCCTCCTTATCAACGGTGACCCCCCCACCCCGAGCAAAGGGAGGACGGGTACCTTGCGTCGCTTGCCTGCGCTGTGCGTGACCAAGCCTGCAAACCGCCAAGCGTCGGCACAAGCTGCAGCCCTTTTTAGACCGGCGCTTCGCAGCCCTGGACAATTAAGACGACTCCCTATAATCAAACACACCTGATTGGGAGCGTCAGCTCGTTAGTGGAGGGCTCAAAGGCCTCAGATGGGCGTGTCGGAGGAGAGGTCTCGAGAAGCGGGAACCGCTGCTTTGACACCGACCACGGCAGCACCCCCGCATCATTTTGCTCGGCTGTTAGCCCCGACAAGCGGCCCTCCCCGAAAAGGGGAAGCGCACCGTTCCTGGAGACACTGCAGCACCAGCGCTTCCCAGCCCTGGACACGTAAGGTGACTCCCCATAATCAAAAGCACCTGACTGCTATAGATGACTCCCTGTAATGGAACAGACCTGGTGGGAAGCGTCAGCTGGTTGGCGGAAGCCGCCCGGGCCTCAGACGAGACGCCTCGAGAACACTTCGCCCTGCTATTAGTCACGACAAAAAAGAAGGAAAGCGCACCGCTCCCGGCGACACTGCAATACCAGGCCGATGCGTGGAGTGGACGGAGCAAGCCCCGGCTCCAGCCCCGTGATCCAAAAATCAATTTAATATGTAGCCCCCGGGTAGGGGACGTATCAGATATTAAACTGATAAGAACAGATTTTTCTTTCGAAAATGTTTTATTGTCACCATTTTCAAATATCGATGTCTACTTTTCCACACACATTTTTCCTTTTCATACACATATATATATATATATATATATATTTTTTTAAAAACAAGCAAGAATAAATAAATACAGACACATGGTTTAAAAGAAAATACAATCTTGATAAATACAAAACAAACTTTTCAAAACCATTGTGTTTTGCTTGATTTAAAAGTCCATGTCTTAGTGTGTTTTAAAAGGGTGTGAGTGTTTAAAAAGTAAAAAACAGATTTAAAACACAAGCATCTTATACAATAAAACACAGTAAAAACACCAATTAAAAGTCTTTAAAAGTCATCTCTTGTGCAAGACCGGGGGTGAGTCCTTATCAAGAAAGTCGTCACCTCGCTCCCCGGAACAGGAGCGTGAGATGCTATTTCCCGGGCTCAGCGGAGATCCCCTCTCCTCCGGCCCGTTGGCCCGCTGTTCCCGTAGCCAGAGTGGTGAGGGTGCATCTACGGGCGGCCAGGGTCGGTGGCGGCCGGGACCCTTCCCGTGCGACCCCGGCCCCCCCGTCCGAATATCGTCGCCCGGTACCCCTGCAGCATTGATGTTACCTTTAGCTCGCATGCATGGAGGGGTACCGTAACGCGCTTCCCCACCAGCAGATTTCTGGTGGCCCAGATGGCATCCTTGATGACGTTAAGGGTGAGCCAGAGCGAGGTAAATTCCTGTGCTGTCAAATCCTTCAAGCCCCGGCCCACCCCAAGGATGGCGAGCTGGTACCCTATCTGGGCCCCACCTGCTGGTAGGCACGGGAAATACAGGGGGCCGGTCTTGGCCCACAGGTCCCGCGCAGCGCCGCACTCCCAGAGCAGATGTCGCACGGTCTCCGGGGAGTTGCATCCGGACCGTGGACATATCGGATTTTTGGCCATGCCTCTGGAGTGCATAACCGCCCTGACCGGGAGGATCTCATGAGCCACCATCCACGACAAGTCCTTGTGCCTGTTCTGGAGAGCGGGGTGAGAGGCGTTCCTCCAAGCTTGTTTGGCCTCACATAATGTGAGGCCTGGAACTGGACTCACCGGTTCCCGGTCCTGCACAAGAGAGACAAGATGCTTGTGGTTAGTTAAAATGGTGACATCTTCATGTTCTAAAATGTATCTTTTTAAAAACTTTTTGATAAAACTGTATTCCTTGGGCAAGTTAAAAGACACTGGGCTTCTTAAATCTACAGGTAAAATCTTTAGACTCCTTAGGTACGACCCCATCCAAAATCGTGTCATTGCAGCTGTTTTGTTTTCTTTGGATGGGGTCATGGCATATCTAAAATGCAGGGCGGTAAAATAGCTGCCTAAAAACAGGTGAGGGTCTGGGAGGCCTTTTCCGCCATTTTCCGGGCTTTTCTTCACAATTTTTCTCTTCAAGCGCTCCCACTTGGACCCCCACAGAAAGTAAAACACCGCCCTCTCCAGCTGTGCCAGGAACCTTCGGGGTGGACTAAAAACAGAACAGACAAGTAAAATCAGGGGTAAAATCACAGATTTGAAAATTAAACCCTTGCCTTCAAAAGTCATCTGTCTTAGTCCCCAAAAACCCAGTTTTTGTCTAACTTTCCCTAACATGTCAGTCCAGTTATCCCGTCCACCTCCCTCTTTATCAAATTTTACACCTAAAATCTTAAAATTTGTCTCTTTAAAATCCACGTCCAGTCTCCCTGTGTCAACTCCGTCCCCCGGCCCGAAGAGCTGGGCCTCGGACTTGTTTCTGTTAAGCTTAGCGCCCGAGGCCCGACCGTACCAGTCAGTCAAGTCCATTGCTCTTCGTATAGATAAAACGTCCTTAGCTAAAAGAGTTACGTCGTCCATGTATAAAACACAGGTCGCCGTCAGTCCACCTGTCCCAGGAACGTCTAATCCTCTGATCCATTTATCCCTTCTCAAGATCTGTGCCAGTGGCTCGATGCAAGCCACATACAGAAGAGGAGATAAAGGACATCCCTGACGGACACCGCTGTGGATGTTTACAGCTTTGGAAAGATGCCCATTTACAAGGATTTTGCTGACTAGGCCTTTGTACAGCAGTCCCACCCAGGCTATAAACCTCTCTGGAAAGCCCATTTTTTGCAGTACCTGAAGCAGGTACTGGTGCGAGACTCGATCAAAAGCTTTTTCAAAATCTAGATTTAGGACTACTAGTCGAATATTTCTGTCTCTCGCGTAACAGATGGCGTCTCTAATCAGCACTAGGCTGTCTGTTATCTTTCTCCCGGGCACAGCACAAGCTTGATCCGGGTGGATCACGTCCTCTAAAACAGTCGACATGCGTGTCGCTAAAACTTTACTAAAAAGCTTACAGTCAAAATTTAAAAGTGTTATAGGTCTCCAGTTCTTTAAGTCAGTCCGGTCACCTTTTTTGTGAAGTAAAGAAACTATCCCTATTCTAAAACTGTCTGGAAGTCTGTCGAGGGTCTCAAACTCTTTAAAAATTGTCAGTAAGTCGTGTGCTAAAATGTCCCAAAAAGTTAGATAAAACTCTAGGGGAAGTCCATCCGCTCCCGGGGACTTCCCCCTCTTAAAACTTTTAAGAGCTTTTTGGATTTCTAAAACTGTCCAATCTTGGGATAAAAGCACATTTTTACCGTCAACCCTCTTGTCTATAAAATTTAAAACTTCCCTTACGGTGTCATTGTGCACTTCTTTAAAACTATACAACCCCTCATAAAAATTTTCCACCCCCTCTAAAATTTCTTTTGTTGTCTTTAACTCCCTCCCTCCTGGTTTTACACTGGTTAACTTCCCACCCCTACTTAAAATCTTTTTAAAAAAGTATCTAGTGCACTTTTCACCTTCTTCTATTTCTCTTTCTTTACTTCTTAAAATAACCCCTTTACTTTGTATATTAGCTAAAACTGACATTTCATTTTTGACCTCTTTCCCTTCATTTTTAAAATCAAAACCATTATTTAAAAGATTAAAATACCTTTGTAGTCTTTTTTGCAACCCCATCATGCGTCTCTTTTCTTTATGTTTCTTTTGTTTACCTAACTTCTTAAAAAACTGTCTTGTCCGGTCCTTAACCATCTCCCACCACTGTGCACGTGTATCATACAAGTCTTGGAGGGTCCGCCATTGGCTGAACTGTTCCCTATATTCCTTAACTACATCCTCTTCTTCCAATAGGGAACAGTTCAGCTTCCACAGCCCTCCCCCTACCGTCACACCAGTGGGCAGTGAAAGGGTGCAGGACAGCATCATGTGATCAGAAAAAAAGAGGGGGGTTAATGTAGCATCAGTCGGCGGGCAGTCCCTTGTAAACACATAGTCAATTCGAGAGGCTCTGGTGCAGTCACCACTGAACCAGGTGAAGCCCTCCTCTCTTTGATGCAGATTTTTAAAACAGTCGACTAGGTTAAAATCTCTAACTAGAGCCTGCAATAAAACCGACGTTTTGTCCACTTTAAAATCTTCCCCTACCCTCTTCCTATCTTTTTTGGTTAAAACACAGTTAAAATCCCCTGCCACTATTAAGGGAGTTCTACCTAACATGTGGGGTTGCAAATCTTCTAAAAGCTCATATCTTTCATTTTTTTCTGTAAAACCATATACATTAAGAACATTAAAATCCCTGTCTAAAAAGGTCAGATTTACTAAAAGTGCCCGCCCTTCCCTCACCACTGTGCTGCCCTTCACCAAGATGTTAGGATTATTAATTAAAACCGCAACTCCGTCGTTTTTATTAAAATTTGAACCGCTCCATATGGAGGGTCCAGATGACCAGAGCTCTTCCAACTTCTTGTACCTGGTTAAAAAGGGCAGAGAACACTCTTGCAATAAAAACAAATCTGACTTAAAAGTTTTTAAAAAGGACAAAATGCTCTGTGCTCTAAGGTTGGACCTCACACTTCTTACATTGATGGTAGAGATGGTGAGGGCCATGAGCAGTGTGGTTAAAAAGGATATGAGATAAAAGGAAACAAACATTAAAAGACTACAAAGGCACAATTAAAATCCCGTTATTTCTTGTTGCACTTGCCTTACCTTTTCCTCAGTAAAACTGAGGTCGGGGGGGCAAGTGCTCGACGCCTCTGGAGCCACAGAGGAAACCTCTTGCAGCTCCTTTGGCGATGATGTTCTTATCTTAAAATGCAGAAAGGAGACCTCATTTGGGGATTCTAGGGGCCACATACGGTCCAGATCTTCTGAACTAGAACTATCTGGCTGATGTGCTGCCCTAATCTTTTTCTCCCCTGTTTCAAGTAAGGGAGATCCCGCAGGTCTTTTCTGCACTTGAGCGATTGGAAGTGAGCAGTCCGTTTCGCTCCCACTAGATGGCATGCTCACCTCCGAAACGGTATTGAGGGAGGAACACGTTTCATCTTTTCCCTTTCCCTTGTCTTGCAGTGGGGTGGGTTCCTCCCCCTGTTCCGTTTCAAAATGTGACTCCGCCCCTGTAGCCACCCCACTTCCTGCCTCCTGCCCAATCCTTGAGGTTGGCTGGGGTTTTGAATTTCCCGCCGAAACCTCAAGGACCGCCTCCTCCTCCCTTTGTTCCTTTGTTTGCTGTGGTTGTGGGGCGGCCATTTTGTTAGCTTTGAGCTTGTTGGCAAAGCTTTTTGGGCAGTCTCTGTAGAGATGGTTTGAATCTCCACAAAGATTACACCGCCTGCCATTGGTGCACTCTTCAAAACTGTGACCAATTTCTTTACATTTCCCACATACAGTTTCCTGGCATGCTTCGGCTAGATGTCCAAACATGCCACACTTCCTACAGAGTTTGGGCATTCCCTGGTAGTGAATGTAGCCTCTGTTTTCTCCCAACACAATCATTGAAGGCAGATGTCTCAGGCCTTGGTAGCCCCCGGCGTCTTCCCATTGTTTGATTGGAATTCGCCAGGAGCATGTCCAAATGCCGTCCTCATCTAGCACTTTGACTGGCTGGCCTCGAACAGTGCAAAATCTCCCCAACCATACACAAATATCTTCTCCAGTCACTGTTTCATTAAACATCCTGACAATCACAGTTTTAAATGTGTTGTCAGTCAGTTTTTCCACAGTAAACATGGAGAACTGGGCTTTGAACATCTCAAACCTTTGCCAAAAATCCAAAAGAGGGGAAGCAGCTCTAAAGCTCACATCAAACCCTTTGTTAAGGGGCAGAGTCACAATGCAATTCAATTCAGTAGGTTTAAAATTTAAAGTTTTTTGGATCAGCTTCCTGGAGAAGTCTAGTCGCGACATCCCCATGAGCTTCCCCACAACTTCACGGAATAAAAAACGCACGCTGTGGTGCCTCCGCACGCCGGCACGAGCAGCCGACATGTTGGAGGCACCCACAGCTCTAAAAACACAATAAATACAACAATAAATAAGTAAAAACACCTTACCTTAAAAACAAGAAGATTCCCCGAAAGAACGGGTTGTCGCCAAGTAAAAGCCGCTTGTCCTTTACCTCCTGAAGGATAGGGGCACTGTGTGACAAGCCACACACAGGCCCAAAAGGTCCCGCAAGAGGCGATCGCTGGCACTGCCGTTCGACCAGACCACTTGATCTTAGCCAAAAGGCCGAGAAGCGATGGCGCTAAGCGGCAGCGGGGAGGAAGCCGGAAACAGCGACGCCGGTCTCGGCCGCGGGCGGTCGCAGAGACCCCAAACGCGGGGGGGCCGTAGGACCCACCCCCGGCTGCAACGTGACCGAGCCTCGCCCCGATCGGCCCGGTGGCGGCTCTGCAGCGATGGAAAGTACGGGTCGCTCATAACTCCCGAACGGTTCGTCGCAGAGCCAAGCGCCTCGTGTCATCGGAATCCTTGGCTCGAGACGAACGCGAGGCAGGTCTCGGACGGGCTGGTCGTTCTGGCGAAATTTTCGGCTATTTTGGATTTTGTTGAAAACCTACTTTTGCACGCTAGCGCTAGGCATTGGGCCCGGTCCGGCCCAGTGCGGTGCGGAAAGATTCCCTGGAGTCCGACTGTCAAAGATGATCCAAGAAAAGCGGAAATTTCCATTCACCTTGGCGAGGGGACCCCAAAACGTTCGCAGGTCGCGTGGCCGAGTTTGCGAAAATGGCTTTAACTCTCCAGAGGAATGAGATCATTTCAGCCAAATCGCTACACCTATGTCCGGGCTCAGTCTGTGGTCAGGTGAAAAGGGGCGCTGCGGCTGGCCACTTGGTGGCGCTGTAAGATGAAAGGAAAATGGGGAAAAGGGTACAAAAAGGACAGCCAAACAAACGTGCAAACAGCTACAGCTACGCAACACTCAGAGTCCGTGAGAAACTTGAACTGAACCGGCCACCAGGGGACAACTTTTCAAGAGCGTGAGCGGATTCGTTTTCACGCGCACACCGTGTGACAGAAGCCCTCGTTCTGAACACCTCTTTGAACCACAGAAAAGGAAACAACAACAACAACCACCACCACAGCAAAACTCACCTGCCTTTTTTCAACCAAAGACATGCAGGGGAGAGCGCGAACGCAGTCCCCCACTACCATAAATTATGCAGTCGAGATTCCCACATTTGGGGAATTCGCAGGGGTCAGCACGGCCGGAGTGCAATGGACGAGCCTCGCCCTGGTTGAACCACCTTCTTGATCATGGTGTCTCCCCTGCCAGGTAAGTATGAAGGCCCAGGCCGCCTGTCAGAGGGACCACCTCCCTCTCTACCCTCCTTATCAACGGTGACCCCCCCACCCCGAGCAAAGGGAGGACGGGTACCTTGCGTCGCTTGCCTGCGCTGTGCGTGACCAAGCCTGCAAACCGCCAAGCGTCGGCAGATTTTTTTTCCGAAAATGTTTTATTGTCACCATTTTCAAATATCGATGTCTACTTTTCCACACACATTTTTCCTTTTCATACACATATATATATATATATATATTTTTTTTTTTTAAAAACAAGCAAGAATAAATAAATACAGACACATGGTTTAAAAGAAAATACAATCTTGATAAATACAAAACAAACTTTTCAAAACCATTGTGTTTTGCTTGATTTAAAAGTCCATGTCTTAGTGTGTTTTAAAAGTGTGTGAGTGTTTAAAAAGTAAAAAACAGATTTAAAACACAAGCATCTTATACAATAAAACACAGTAAAAACACCAATTAAAAGTCTTTAAAAGTCATCTCTTGTGCAAGACCGGGGGTGAGTCCTTATCAAGAAAGTCGTCACCTCGCTCCCCGGAACAGGAGCGTGAGATGCTATTTCACGGGCTCAGCGGAGATCCCCTCTCCTCCGGCCCGTTGGCCCGCTGTTCCCGTAGCCAGAGTGGTGAGGGTGCATCTACGGGCGGCCAGGGTCGGTGGCGGCCGGGACCCTTCCCGTGCGACCCCGGCCCCCACGTCCGAATATCGTCGCCCGGTACCCCTGCAGCATTGATGTTACCTTTAGCTCGCATGCATGGAGGGGTACCGTAACGCGCTTCCCCACCAGCAGATTTCTGGTGGCCCAGATGGCATCCTTGATGACGTTAAGGGTGAGCCAGAGCGAGGTAAATTCCTGTGCTGTCAAATCCTTCAAGCCCCGGCCCACCCCAAGGATGGCGAGCTGGTACCCTATCTGGGCCCCACCTGCTGGTAGGCACGGGAAATACAGGGGGCCGGTCTTGGCCCACAGGTCCCGCGCAGCGCCGCACTCCCAGAGCAGATGTCGCACGGTCTCCGGGGAGTTGCATCCGGACCGTGGACATATCGGATTTTTGGCCATGCCTCTGGAGTGCATAACCGCCCTGACCGGGAGGATCTCATGAGCCACCATCCACGACAAGTCCTTGTGCCTGTTCTGGAGAGCGGGGTGAGAGGCGTTCCTCCAAGCTTGTTTGGCCTCACATAATGTGAGGCCTGGAACTGGACTCACCGGTTCCCGGTCCTGCACAAGAGAGACAAGATGCTTGTGGTTAGTTAAAATGGTGACATCTTCATGTTCTAAAATGTATCTTTTTAAAAACTTTTTGATAAAACTGTATTCCTTGGGCAAGTTAAAAGACACTGGGCTTCTTAAATCTACAGGTAAAATCTTTAGACTCCTTAGGTAAGACCCCATCCAAAATCGTGTCATTGCAGCTGTTTTGTTTTCTTTGGATGGGGTCATGGCATATCTAAAATGCAGGGCGGTAAAATAGCTGCCTAAAAACAGGTGAGGGTCTGGGAGGCCTTTTCCGCCATTTTCCGGTCTTTTCTTCACAATTTTTCTCTTCAAGCGCTCCCACTTGGACCCCCACAGAAAGTAAAACACCGCCCTCTCCAGCTGTGCCAGGAACCTTCGGGGTGGACTAAAAACAGAACAGACAAGTAAAATCAGGGATAAAATCACAGATTTGAAAATTAAAACCTTGCCTTCAAAAGTCATCTGTCTTAGTCCCCAAAAACCCAGTTTTTGTCTAACTTTCCCTAACATGTCAGTCCAGTTATCCCGTCCACCTCCCTCTTTATCAAATTTTACACCTAAAATCTTAAAATTTGTCTCTTTAAAATCCACGTCCAGTCTCCCTGTGTCAACTCCGTCCCACGGCCCGAAGAGCTGGGCCTCGGACTTGTTTCTGTTAAGCTTAGCGCCCGAGGCCCGACCGTACCAGTCAGTCAAGTCCATTGCTCTTCGTATAGATAAAACGTCCGTAGCTAAAAGAGTTACGTCGTCCATGTATAAAACACAGGTCGCCGTCAGTCCACCTGTCCCAGGAACGTCTAATCCTCTGATCCATTTATCCCTTCTCAAGATCTGTGCCAGTGGCTCGATGCAAGCCACATACAGAAGAGGAGATAAAGGACATCCCTGACGGACACCGCTGTGGATGTTTACAGCTTTGGAAAGATGCCCATTTACAAGGATTTTGCTGACTAGGCCTTTGTACAGCAGTCCCACCCAGGCTATAAACCTCTCTGGAAAGCCCATTTTTTGCAGTACCTGAAGCAGGTACTGGTGCGAGACTCGATCAAAAGCTTTTTCAAAATCTAGATTTAGGACTACTAGTCGAATATTTCTGTCTCTCGCGTAACAGATGGCGTCTCTAATCAGCACTAGGCTGTCTGTTATCTTTCTCCCGGGCACAGCACAAGCTTGATCCGGGTGGATCACGTCCTCTAAAACAGTCGACATGCGTGTCGCTAAAACTTTACTAAAAAGCTTACAGTCAAAATTTAAAAGTGTTATAGGTCTCCAGTTCTTTAAGTCAGTCCGGTCACCTTTTTTGTGAAGTAAAGAAACTATCCCTATTCTAAAACTGTCTGGAAGTCTGTCGAGGGTCTCAAACTCTTTAAAAATTGTCAGTAAGTCGTGTGCTAAAATGTCCCAAAAAGTTAGATAAAACTCTAGGGGAAGTCCATCCGCTCCCGGGGACTTCCCCCTCTTAAAACTTTTAAGAGCTTTTTGGATTTCTAAAACTGTCCAATCTTGGGATAAAAGCACATTTTTACCGTCAACCCTCTTGTCTATAAAATTTAAAACTTCCCTTACGGTGTCATTGTGCACTTCTTTAAAACTATACAACCCCTCATAAAAATTTTCCACCCCCTCTAAAATTTCTTTTGTTGTCTTTAACTCCCTCCCTCCTGTTTTTACACTGGTTAACTTCCCACCCCTACTTAAAATCTTTTTAAAAAAGTATCTAGTGCACTTTTCACCTTCTTCTATTTCTCTTTCTTTACTTCTTAAAATAACCCCTTTACTTTGTATATTAGCTAAAACTGACATTTCATTTTTGACCTCTTTCACTTCATTTTTAAAATCAAAACCATTATTTAAAAGATTAAAATACCTTTGTAGTCTTTTTTGCAACCCCATCATGCGTCTCTTTTCTTTATGTTTCTTTTGTTTACCTAACTTCTTAAAAAACTGTCTTGTCCGGTCCTTAACCATCTCCCACCACTGTGCACGTGTATCATACAAGTCTTGGAGGGTCCGCCATTGGCTGAACTGTTCCCTATATTCCTTAACTACATCCTCTTCTTCCAATAGGGAACAGTTCAGCTTCCACAGCCCTCCCCCTACCGTCACACCAGTGGGCAGTGAAAGGGTGCAGGACAGCATCATGTGATCAGAAAAAAAGAGGGGGGTTAATGTAGCATCAGTCGGCGGGCAGTCCCTTGTAAACACATAGTCAATTCGAGAGGCTCTGGTGCAGTCACCACTGAACCAGGTGAAGCCCTCCTCTCTTTGATGCAGATTTTTAAAACAGTCGACTAGGTTAAAATCTCTAACTAGAGCCTGCAATAAAACCGACGTTTTGTCCACTTTAAAATCTTCCCCTACCCTCTTCCTATCTTTTTTGGTTAAAACACAGTTAAAATCCCCTGCCACTATTAAGGGAGTTCTACCTAACATGTGGGGTTGCAAATCTTCTAAAAGCTCATATCTTTCATTTTTTTCTGTAAAACCATATACATTAAGAACATTAAAATCCCTGTCTAAAAAGGTCAGATTTACTAAAAGTGCCCGCCCTTCCCTCACCACTGTGCTGCCCTTCACCAAGATGTTAGGATTATTAATTAAAACCGCAACTCCGTCGTTTTTATTAAAATTTGAACCGCTCCATATGGAGGGTCCAGATGACCAGAGCTCTTCCAACTTCTTGTACCTGGTTAAAAAGGGCAGAGAACACTCTTGCAATAAAAACAAATCTGACTTAAAAGTTTTTAAAAAGGACAAAATGCTCTGTGCTCTAAGGGTGGACCTCACACTTCTTACATTGATGGTAGAGATGGTGAGGGCCATGAGCAGTGTGGTTAAAAAGGATATGAGATAAAAGGAAACAAACATTAAAAGACTACAAAGGCACAATTAAAATCACGTTATTTCTTGTTGCACTTGCCTTACCTTTTCCTCAGTAAAACTGAGGTCGGGGGGGCAAGTGCTCGACGCCTCTGGAGCCACAGAGGAAACCTCTTGCAGCTCCTTTGGCGATGATGTTCTTAGCTTAAAATGCAGAAAGGAGACCTCATTTGGGGATTCTAGGGGCCACATACGGTCCAGATCTTCTGAACTAGAACTATCTGGCTGATGTGCTACCCTAATCTTTTTCTCCCCTGTTTCAAGTAAGGGAGATCCCGCAGGTCTTTTCTGCACTTGAGCGATTGGAAGTGAGCAGTCCGTTTCGCTCCCACTAGATGGCATGCTCACCTCCGAAACGGTATTGAGGGAGGAACACGTTTCATCTTTTCCCTTTCCCTTGTCTTGCAGTGGGGTGGGTTCCTCCCCCTGTTCCGTTTCAAAATGTGACTCCGCCCCTGTAGCCACCCCACTTCCTGCCTCCTGCCCAATCCTTGAGGTTGGCTGGGGTTTTGAATTTCCCGCCGAAACCTCAAGGACCGCCTCCTCCTCCCTTTGTTCCTTTGTTTGCTGTGGTTGTGGGGCGGCCATTTTGTTAGCTTTGAGCTTGTTGGCAAAGCTTTTTGGGCAGTCTCTGTAGAGATGGTTTGAATCTCCACAAAGATTACACCGCCTGCCATTGGTGCACTCTTCAAAACTGTGACCAATTTCTTTACATTTCCCACATACAGTTTCCTGGCATGCTTCGGCTAGATGTCCAAACATGCCACACTTCCTACAGAGTTTGGGCATTCCCTGGTAGTGAATGTAGCCTCTGTTTTCTCCCAACACAATCATTGAAGGCAGATGTCTCAGGCCTTGGTAGCCCCCGGCGTCTTCCCATTGTTTGATGGGAATTCGCCAGGAGCATGTCCAAATGCCGTCCTCATCTAGCACTTTGACTGGCTGGCCTCGAACAGTGCAAAATCTCCCCAACCATACACAAATATCTTCTCCAGTCACTGTTTCATTAAACATTCTGACAATCACAGTTTTAAATGTGTTGTCAGTCAGTTTTTCCACAGTAAACATGGAGAACTGGGCTTTGAACATCTCAAACCTTTGCCAAAAATCCAAAAGATGGGAAGCAGCTCTAAAGCTCACATCAAACCCTTTGTTAAGGGGCAGAGTCACAATGCAATTCAATTCAGTAGGTTTAAAATTTAAAGTTTTTTGGATCAGCTTCCTGGAGAAGTCTAGTCGCGACATCCCCAGGAGCTTCCCCTCAACTTCACGGAATAAAAAACGCACGCTGTGGTGCCTCCGCACGCCGGCACGAGCAGCCGACATGTTGGAGGCACCCACAGCTCTAAAAACACAATAAATACAACAATAAATAAGTAAAAACACCTTACCTTAAAAACAAGAAGATTCCCCGAAAGAACGGGTTGTCGCCAAGTAAAAGCCGCTTGTCCTTTACCTCCTGAAGGATAGGGGCACTGTGTGACAAGCCACACACAGGCCCAAAAGGTCCCGCAAGAGGCGATCGCTGTCACTGCCGTTCGACCAGACCACTTGATCTTAGCCAAAAGGCCGAGAAAGCGATGGCGCTAAGCGGCAGCGGGGAGGAAGCCGGAAACAGCGACGCCGGTCTCGGCCGCGGGCGGTCGCAGAGACCCCAAACGCGGGGGGGCCGTAGGACCCACCCCCGGCTGCAACGTGACCGAGCCTCGCCCCGATCGGCCCGGTGGCGGCTCTGCAGCGATGGAAGTACGGGTCGCTCATAACTCCCGAACGGTTCGTCGCAGAGCCAAGCGCCTCGTGTCATCGGAATCCTTGGCTCGAGACGAACGAGAGGCAGGTCTCGGACGGGCTGGTCGTTCTGGCGAAATTTTCGGCTATTTTTGATTTTGTTGAAAACCTACTTTTGCACGCTAGCGCTAGGCATTGGGCCCGGTCCGGCCCAGAGCGGTGCGGAAAGATTCCCTGGAGTCCGACTGTCAAAGATGATCCAAGAAAAGCGGAAATTTCCATTCAACTTGGCGAGGGGACCCCAAAACGTTCGCAGGTCGCGTGGCCGAGTTTGCGAAAATGGCTTTAACTCTCCAGAGGAATGAGATCATTTCAGCCAAATCGCTACACCTATGTACGGGCTCAGTCTGTGGTCAGGTGAAAAGGGGCGCTGCGGCTGGCCACTTGGTGGCGCTGTAAGATGAAAGGAAAATGGGGAAAGGGTACAAAAAGGACAGCCAAACAAACGTGCAAACAGCTACAGCTACGCAACACTCAGAGTCCGTGAGAAACTTGAACTGAACCGGCCACCAGGGGGCAACTTTTCAAGAGCTTGAGCGGATTCGTTTTCACGCGCACACCGTGTGACAGAAGCCCTCGTTCTGAACACCTCTTTGAACCACAGAAAAGGAAACAACAACAACAACCACCACCACAGCAAAACTCACCTGCCTTTTTTCAACCAAAGACATGCAGGGGAGAGCGCGAACGCAGTCCCCCACTACCATAAATTATGCAGTCGAGATTCCCACATTTGGGGAATTCGCAGGGGTCAGCACGGCCGGAGTGCAATGGACGAGCCTCGCCCTGGGTGAACCACCGTCTTGATCATGGTGTCTCCCCTGCCAGGTAAGTATGAAGGCCCAGGCCGCCTGTCAGAGGGACCACCTCCCTCTCTACCCTCCTTATCAACGGTGACCCCCCCACCCCGAGCAAAGGGAGGACGGGTACCTTGCGTCGCTTGCCTGCGCTGTGCGTGACCAAGCCTGCAAACCGCCAAGCGTCGGCACGAGCTGCAGCCCTTTTTAGACCGGCTCTCGCAGCCCTGGACAATTAAGACGACTCCCTATAATCAAACACACCTGATTGGGAGCGTCAGCTCGTTAGTGGAGGGCTCCAAGGCCTCAGATGGGCGTGTCGGAGGAGAGGTCTCGAGAAGCGGGAACCGCTGCTTTGACACCGACCACGGCAGCACCCCGCATCATTTTGCTCGGCTGTTAGCCACGACAAGCGGCCCTCCCCGAAAAGGGGAAGCGCACCGTTCCTGGAGACACTGCAGCACCAGCGCTTCCCAGCCCTGGACACGTAAGGTGACTCCCCATAATCAAACGCACCTGACTGCTATAGATGACTCCCTGTAATGGAACAGACCTGGTGGGAAGCGTCTGCTGGTTGGCGGAAGCCGCCCGGGCCTCAGACGAGACGCCTCGAGAACACTTCGCTCTGCTATTAGTCACGACAAAAAAGAAGGAAAGCGCACCGCTCCTGGCGACACTGCAATACCAGGCCGATGCGTGGAGTGGACGGAGCAAGCCCCGGCTCCAGCCCCGTGATCCAAAAATCAATTTAATATGTAGCCCCCGGGTAGGGGACGTATCAGATATTAAACTGATAAGAACAGATTTTTTTTTTTTTTTTTGCAGTTTTATTGTCACCATTTTAATTCATACACACACGTTTCTTTTTAATACACTTTTTTAAAACAAGCACAATAAATAATACACAAAGGTTTAAAAGAAAAATACAATCTTTGATAAAAAACCAAACTTTTAAAACCATTGTGTGTCTTGCTTTAAAAGTCCATTTTTTGGTGTGTTTGATGGGTGCGCACATTTAAAAAAAAAAAAAATAAATAAATAAAATAAAATAAAATACAGATTTAAATACAGATTTAAAGCAAACAAGCATCATATACACCATAAAACCATCAGTTAAAAGTCTTAAAAATCATCTGTTGTGCAAGACCGGGGGTGAGCCCTTAACAAATCGGTCTTCATCCCGCTCTCCAAAACAGGGATGTGAAAAGGTGCTTTATGAGCTCAGCGGAGATCCCCTCTCCTCCGGCCCGCTGGCCCGCTGTTCCCGTAGCCAGAGTGGTGAGGGTGCATCTACGGGCGGCCAGGGTCGGTGGTGGCCGGGACCCTTCCCGTGCGACCTCGGCCCCCCCGTCCGAATATCGTCGCCCGGTACCCCTGCAGCATTGATGTTACCTTTAGCTCGCATGCATGGAGGGGTACCGTAACGCGCTTCCCCACCAGCAGGTTCCTGGTGGCCCAGATGGCATCCTTGATGACGTTGAGGGTGAGCCAGAGCGAGGTAAATTCCTGTGCTGTCAAGTCCTTCAAGCTCCGGCCCACCCCAAGGATGGCGAGCTGGTACCCTATCTGGGCCCCACCCGCTGGTAGGCCCGGGAAATATAGGGGGCCGGTCTTGGCCCACAGGTCCCGCGCAGCACCGCACTCCCAGAGCAGATGGTGGACGGTCTCCGGGGAATTGCATCCGGGCCGTGGACAGACGGGGGTTTTGGCCATGCCTCTGGAGTGCATTACCGCCCTGACCGGGAGGATCTCATGAGCCACCATCCACGATAGGTCCTTGTGCCTATTCTGGAGAGCGGGGTGAGCAGCGTTCTTCCATACTTGTTTGGCCTCACGTAATGTGAGACCTGGAACTGGACTCACCGGTTCCCGGTCCTGCACAAGAGAGATAAGATGCTTGTGGTTAATTAAAATGGTGACATCTTGCTGCTCTAAAAGATATTTCTTTAAAAACTTTTTGATAAAACTATACTCTTTAGGTAAGTTAAAAGACACTGGGCTTTTCAGATCAACGGGTAAAATCTTCAAAGTCCTTAGGTAAGACCCCATCCAAAATCGCGTCATGGCTGCCGTCTTATTGTCTTTGGATGGGGTCACAGCATACTTTATGTGCAGGGCGGTGAAGCGGCTGCCTAAAAACAGGTGGGGGTCTGGGAGGCCTTTTCCACCGTTTTCTGGTCTTTTCTTAATGACTTCCCTCTTTAGGCGCTCCCACTTGGACCCCCACAAGAAATAAAACACCGCCCTCTCCAGCTTGGCCAGGAATGTCCGGGGGGACTAAAAACAGAACAGACAAGTAAAATCAGTGGTAAAATCACCGCTTTAAAAATTAAAACTTTACCTTCCAATGTCAACTGTCTTAGTCCCCAAAACCCCAGTCTTTTCCTAACTTTCCCTAACAAGTCAGTCCAGTTCTCCCGTCCACCTCCCTCATTATCAAATTTAACACCTAAAACTTTAAAATTGGTCTCTTTAAAATCCACGTCCAGTCTACCTGTGTCCACTCTGTCCCACGGCCCGAAGAGCTGGGCCTCGGACTTGCTTCGGTTGAGCTTGGCGCCCGAGGCCCGACCGTACCAGTCAGTCAAGTCCATTGCTCTTCGTATAGATAAAACGTCCGTAGCTAAAAGAGTCACATCGTCCATGTATAAAACACAGGTCGCCGTCAGTCCACCCGTCCCAGGAACGTCTAGTCCTTTGATCCATTTATCCCTTCTCAAGATCTGTGCCAGTGGTTCAATACAGGCCACATACAAAAGAGGAGATAAGGGACATCCCTGACGGACGCCGCTGTGGATATTTACAGCTTTGGAAAGATGCCCATTTACTAAAATTTTGCTGGCTATACCCTTATACAGCAATCCCACCCAGGCTATAAACCTCTCCGGAAATCCCATTTTTTGCAGTACCTGAAAAAGGTACTGGTGCGAGACTCTGTCAAATGCTTTTTCGAAATCTAAATTTAGGGCTACTAGTCGAATATTTCTGTCTCTCGCGTAACAGATGGCATCTCTAATCAGCACTAAGCTGTCCGTTATCTTTCTTCCGGGCACCGCACAGGCTTGATCCGGGTGGATCATGTCCTCTAAAACAGTCGACATACGTGTTGCTAAAATCTTGCTAAAAAGTTTAACATCAACATTTAAAAGCGTAATTGGTCGCCAGTTCTTCAAGTCAGGCTTGTCTCCTTTTTTATGAAGTAGTGAAACTATCCCTACTCTAAAGCTGTCGGGAAGTCTGTCCAGAGTCTCAAATTCTCTAAAAACTGTCAACAGTTCATGTCCTAAAATGTCCCAGAAAGGCAGATAAAACTCAAGGGGAAGTCCATCCATACCAGGGGACTTCCCCTTTTTAAAACCCTTTAAAGCTTTTTGTATTTCTAAAAGTGTAAAATCTTGGGGTAAAAGCACATCTGGGTTCTTTACCTTTTTGTCTAAAAAGGATAAAGCTTCCTCCATAACATCATTTTGGACATCTTTTAAACCGTATAAAATATTGTAAAAGTTTTCAGTTTCTCCCAAGATCTCTTCAGTTTTATTTACTTCCCTCCCGCTAAAAGACTTTAAAGTAGTGATTGACCCCCCCTGTGTAATAATTTTTTTTAAAAAATATCTGGTACATTTCTCCCCTTCTTCTAAAACCTTTTCCTTGCATCTTAAAATCACACTTCTACTCTGAGCTTCGGACAGAACTGACATTTCTTTCTTAACTTCTTTAATCTCTTCTGTAAAATCCAATCCGCTATTTAAAAGGTTAAAATATCTCTGCAGTCTTTTCTGCAGCCCCACCATGCGTCTTCTTTCCCTAGTCTTTTTATCCCTGCCTATCTTCCTAAAAAACTGTCTCGTCCGTTCCTTCGCCATCTCCCACCACTGTGCTCGTGAATCATAGAAGTCCTGGAGGGTCTGCCATTGGCTGAACTGCTCCCTATACTGTCTAACTACATCCTCATCTTCTAAAAGGGAGCAATTCAGCTTCCACAGCCCTCCGCCTACAGTCACACCCGTGGGTAGTGAAAGGGTGCAAGACAGCATCATGTGATCAGAAAAGAAGAGAGGGGTCAATGTAGCATCGGTTGGCGGGCAGTCCCTTGTAAAAACATAGTCAATTCGAGAGGCTCTGGCACTATCACCACTGAACCAGGTGAAGCCCTCCTCTCTTTGATGCAGTTGTTTAAAACAGTCAACTAGCTTAAAATCCTTGACTAAATTTTGCAATAAAACCGATGTTTTATCAACCTTAAAATCATCTGTTACCCTCTTCCTATCCCCTTGTGATAAAACACAATTAAAATCCCCTGCTACCACTAGGGGCACCCTACCTAACATGTGGGGCTGCAGATCCTCTAAAAGCTCATATCTGTCATTCTTTTCCGTAAAACCATACACGTTTAAAATGTTCAAATCTTTACCTAAAACAGTCAGATTAACTAAAATTGCCCGCCCATCCCTCACCACAGTGCTACCCTTCACCAAGATGTTAGGACTGTTAATTAAAATGGCAACACCGTCATTCTTGTTAAAATTGGAGCCGCTCCATATAGACGGCCCCGTGGTCCACATCTCCTCCCATTTCCTGTAATTTCTTAAAAAGGGCAGAGCACACTCTTGCAGTAAAAGGACATCTGACTTAAAATGCTTTAAGAAGGATAAAACACTCTGTGCTCTCAGGTTTGACCTCACACTTCTCACATTAATGGTAGAGATAGTGATAGCCATGAGCAGTATGGTTAAAATACAAGCAATTAAAAGAGGAACAAAACAATAAAAAGACTGCAGAGAGTTATATTAAAATCACGTTACCTCATGTTGCATTTGTCTTTCCCTTTCCCTAGAAACCCTAGGATCAGGAAGGCAAGTGCTTGTCATCTCAGGTTCCACAGAGAGAGACTCTTGTGGTTCCTTCGGCGACGATGATCTCAGCTTAATGTGCAGAAAAGAGACTTCATTTGGAGATTCTGTGGGCCACATACGGTCTAGATCTTCCGACGAGGAACTATCTAGCCGATGCGATACCCTCAGCCTTTTCTCCTCTAAAGGAATTAGAGGAGATCTCGCAGACCTTTTCTGCACCTGAGCATTGGGGAGTGAGCAGTCAGTTTCGCTCCCACTAGCCTCTGAAACAGTTTTTAGGGAGGAAGCCGTTTCCTCCTCTTCGCCCTCCATTTTGTCTTCACTCTTTTCCTGGGGAAAGGCTTCCTCCCCCTGCTCAACTCCACTGCTTGACTCCCCCCCTGTGACCGCCCCACCTCCTCCTTCCTCTCCAATCCCTGAGGTTGGCGGGAGATTTGAATCTCCCGCCAAAGCCTCAGGGCCCGCCTCCTCATGTGTTTGCTCTTTTGGTGGGGCGGCCCTTTTGTTGCTTTTCAGTTTGTTGGCAAAACTTTTAGGACAATCTCTGTAGAGATGGGTCAATTCCCCACAGAGGTTGCATTTTCTGCCATTCTGACACTCCTCAAAAGTGTGCCCAATTTCTCTACACTTCCTGCACACAACTTCCTGACATGCCTCGGCAAGATGTCCAAGTTTGCTACACTTGCGGCAAAGCTTGGGCATCCCTTGATAGTGTATGTAACCTCTGTTCTCTCCCAACACAATCATAGAAGGAATTTGACTCAGGCCATGGTAGCTGTTGGGATCTGCCCATTGTTTGATGGGCACTCTCCACGCACAGCTCCAGATGCCGTCCTCATCTAAAACCTTGACTGGTTGTCCCCGAACAGAGCAATATCTTGCCAACCATACTGCGATATCCTCTCCACTCACAGTTTCATTAAACATTCTGACAATCACCACTTTCAATGAATTATCAGTTAGTTTTTCCACTGTGAACATGGAGAAATTGGCTTTACAAGTTTCAAACCGAGACCAGAAAGTATTTAGCAGTGAAGCAGATGCAAAACTTACATCAAATCCACGATTTTGGGGCAGAGTCAACAAGCAGTTAATTTCCATAACCTTGAAACCAAGCAATTGTTGGATGAATTTCCTGGAAAAGTCCAATCTGGACATAGACCAGAGGGCTCCATCCTCTTTTGTGTTAAAATTAAAACGCACGCTGTGGTGCCTCCTCGTGCCGGCACGAGCAGCCGACATGGTGGAGGCACCACTAGCACGCTGCGGCTAAAAAACAAGCAATAAATTAGCACAATAAATAAGTTAAAAAGCCTTACCTTAAAACAATGATTCCCCGAATGAACGAGTCGTCTCCAATTGAAAGCCGCTTGTCGTGTACCTCCTGGAGGATAAGGGATCCGTGTGACAAGCAACACACGGACCCGAAAGGTCCTACAAGAGGCGATCGCTGTCTCTACCGTCCGACCAGCCCACTTGATCTTAGCCAAAAGGCCGAGAAGCGATGGCGCTAAGCGGCAGCGGGGAGGAAGCCGGAAACAGCGACGCCGGTCTCGGCCGCGGGCGGTCGCAGCGACCCCAAACGCGGGGGGGCCGTAGGACCCCCCCCCGGCTGCAACGTGACCGAGCCTCGCCCCGATCGGCCCGGCGGCGGCTCTGCAGCGATGGAAAGTACGGGTCGCTCATAACTCCCGAACGGTTCGTCGCAGAGCCAAGCGCCTCGGGTCATCGGAATCCTTG
>VONZ01003146.1:0-27563 GCA_012976165.1 Labeo catla | reverse complement strand
TAATCATGTTAGAAACATGCTAGCAACATACTAGTCATGCTAAAAAACATACTAGCGACATGCTAATCATGCTAGAAACATGCTAGCGACATGCTAGTCATGCTAGAAACATGCTAGCAACTTTGCTAATCATGCTAGAAACATGCTAGCGACATGCTAGTCATGCTAGAAACATGCTAGCAACTTTGCTAATCATGTTAGAAACATGTTAGCGACATGCTAGTCATGCTAGAAACATGGTAACGACATGCAAGTCATGCTAGTAACATGCTAGCAACTTTGCTAATCATGCTAGAAACATAAGCAATACATGCTAATCATGCTAGAAACATGCAAGCAACTTTGCTAATCATGCTAGAAACATGCTAGTGACATGCTAGTCATGCTAGAAACATGTTAGCAACTGGCTAATCATGTTAGAAACATGCTAGCAACTTTGTTAATCATGCTAGAAACATGCTAGCAACTTGCTAATCATGCTAGCAACTGGCTAATCATGCTAGAAACATGCTAGCAACTTTGCTAATCATGCTAGAAACATGATAGCAACATGCTAACCATGCTAGAAACCTGCTAGCAACTTTGCTAATCATGCTAGAAACATGCTAGCAACTTGCTATCTATCTATCTGACAGACTACAAACTTTAAAACTTCTAAATATAAATTTCAGACTGAAAACCATCCAAACTTAAAACTTCTTAAACTATTTAAACTTTTCATACTTCCTAACTTTTCAAACTTTTCAAACTTTCTGGTCCGGCTTTCTCAAGCCAACTTAAAGTTTGTCTTGACAAACTTTTTTATCTAGTTTAGTTCTGACACCCCTTTGTCTGAGGTGGTTCTCAGTGTCTCACACAGGCTCCCATTCTACAATTGGTTGCCTTTTGCTCAGGATGTGATTATCCCCAATTGTCTAGAAACAACATAACTGTTGACTTTCTTCTTCTCTATAATAATTTTGGGAAATGAGCATGAATAAAAAAATATTGTGGAGTGGTATCTGGGTCGAGGCAGACTATTCTTATAGTGTGATATTTTGACAAACTAATGTTAATAGGTGGTAAAGATACATCCAAGCAGTACTAATTAAGATAATAGTCTAATATTTCACCTGTCTGGAAATGAAAAGAACAACCTGTCTGTAAAATGAAAATGAAAAGTCTGACAAGGTCAAAGCTGGATAATTATTGTGAATCTGCCAGGTTTTCCTCTAACACACCGCCAACTTGTAAAGATTGGGGCTTAAAGAAAATCCTGAGCTACCCACTACTGGACTTTGTGGTGGGATTCATCTGCGTTGAGCTTGTAAGTGCAATATTTTGGGCATTACTTGAACGCAACAATAGCTCTCAGAACATTCCGAGCTTACAAGTTGTAAATTACCCTTTGCAAACACCTGTCCTTCTTTGTTACTATTGCTATGTCCGACAGACAATGCCGCTCTCACACTACACCTCATGTTCTCATGCAGTGAAAAATACATTGTGAGCAAAGAGGAAACTGACACAGTGACACAGTTCAGGTTACTTCTGGTATGGAACAAGGTCTCAGCTTTAAAATGTTATCATTTTTTAAGAAATTCAAACAATAAATACTGTTTTGTGACTCTTCAATGTGTCATGACAGATCACTGTATTGCCTTATTAGATCAATGACACGTGAACCGATCGTCTTTTCTTCTTTACTTAAAGCACGAAAAAAACATGAATGAACATCAGAACATATTTTATTTCAACCGTGGAAAGACGTCAACACACAATGTTTCAAATTTAAGTCCACCAAAGTTCTACTCTCCTGTCTGATTTATTTGTCGGGCAGAATAGTGGATTCGGCGTTATGCTTGGTCAGATCACCTGTCAATCAAACTGTTTGCGAAGGGTTAATTACCAGTTCTGAAATTATGAGCATGTGAAAGCTTTGGCGTTGATAGTGTTGCCATAGAAACACATAATTTAGCTTTGAGTGGAATGTCAAGTGTTGTCATCTCAGAATTACGGTAATTACAACATGGCTTAAAGGGCTCACCCCCCTCTAAACACGACTGGGCTATTTTTGGGCTAGTTTTGAGTAGCAATTGGATGGGTTTTGTTGTGAAAATCTGGCAACCCTGAAATGCACGGCAAACTTAGTTCTAGGCAGTTCTTAATCGCATTACTGCATGTCTATATCTCTTCGCCACATGATTTCAGTTACTTCAAAGGTCCTAAAAGCCTAAAACACCAAATTAACCAAAACCCACAACAACACTGCCCAAATAAATAAAAAGGATAAAAACAACAGATTATTTCCATGGTTTTGCCACCAAATTATGTTTTAAATTTGTACGGAAAGCACATACTCTATTTTTCCTACACTGTTATCCCTAAAATTGTATTAATTCAAAATACTTAGATTCAATAAACATAAATACCAAAGGTTTTGCCCAATTACTCCATTTGTTTAGTTTGTTGTACGATTTGCATGATATTTTTCATTCTATTGGAATGTTTAAATTGAATGTACTTAACAGAGCTTATTCTAGTCTGTTGTCAAAGAAGCGGTGTGCAAGGAAAAATGTGACTGGCTCTTTGAACTGACGTCACGGATGGATACAGCGCGCATTTTCTAATGTCTGCTGGTGACTGTGAGTAAGACTTCATACTTTTGTCTCAAACAGCTCATACATTGTTTTTCCTTTATTAAACAAAATATGTAACAGTTAGCAAGAAAACTATATGTAAGATTAAGCTGTGTCTAACGTTAAGTTCATGTTTATTTTTGCCACGTTATTGTTCCGGTCAATTGCAACCGCCACCGCCACATTTATATAGCCTACAGTTCTATGCAAAGACTTGCGTAATGGGATCGTGACATCTAAAATCTAAAATGTAAAAAAGTTAATGTAAGTTTTGGCTGTGTTTACGTGTTCATTTTCGCCACGTTATTGCCGATCGCGGCCGCCGCATTTAACCTTTATAACGTTACAGTTATATGCGAAGACATGCTTTATGAGATCGTCACATCTAAAGTCTAATATGAATGTTGTATTCGATCAGTCATCCTCATTAACAAAGCTTTAACGGTTGTGTAAAACGATTATTTTTTCGGTGGTGGTCAGGGGCGTCGCTAGGGCTAATCATTCGGGGCTCGAGCCCCGAAAGTTTTTACTCCAGCTCCGAATATTTTTTTGTAGGGCCGTATGATTTCCACGGAATTTGACAAAGTTTGAATTATTTAATTAAAAGTTGGTCATTAAACATAAATCAAGTCGCGATATGGACTGGTATCTGTAAATATTATGCCGCAAAAGAGTATTTAAATATGAATCCTGCGTGTTCTGCGTGTCTTTTTATGAATGAACGGCGCGGATGCGCGGTTTCGTTTTCTACACGTAATACTGACACGCGCAGTGCTTTCTGCGTCTGCGTTTCACTAAATGAGGACATAAATACATTAACAACATCTCCAGAACTGCTCTGAGAGTCACTTCATGAGCACTTCACTGTTTCATTTGAGTAAAACAAGCGTCAAATATATACACAGAAATTTAAAGGTATTCACGGCAAGTCGGCAACCCGTCAAAATAAAAGTTCAGTTTAACTTTATTAATCATTCAGTATAATGTACGTGCCTACTACTACTACTACTACTACTATTAATTAATAAAAATGTATACTTTTTTTTCACACAATATTTCTTCCATGTTTAACATTTTAATAGTAAATCCCCTTTATTTGCCAAAAATAAAATATAATTTTCATTAAAACATCAATTAAATCAATATTTTATACCTTCATCTGATAACCAGAAAAATACACAACACAGAATTCCATAAGGCTATTGTAAAAATAAATAAAAGTTGTTTTTATGCATTCAAATAAACAGACATGCTAAAACATATTTGGTAACAATAAAACGTAAAGTGAGAAAAAAATGAAACCTAGTTCCTAAACATGTAATATTTCTTAACTTTTAAATTAACGGTAAATTGTATAAGATTCATGGTTTTAATTAATTACACATGATTAAATACATTTTGATTAATAAAGTTAAATTTGACCATTAAAAAGAAGACCAGAAAAATGAAAACAGAATTTGAAAAAAATAAAATAAAATAAAAAAAAATTAAACGGAATTTGGAGAAAAAAATAGGGCCCTATTTTTGCATGCAACTATATATTTGTTACAGTTATAAATACATTTTCAAATGTATTATTTTATTTGTCTAACATATTTTTGTAATGCTATAATTTTGTTATAATACTTTGATATGTTTGCTATTTGCAGTGATTACTATTTACTATTGTTAATAGTGTGTCAAGGTCTTTAACACCCAATTTAATGCCCCCTGACCCACCTAGAAGTATCCAGGTTCAACCACTTGTGTCTAACAAAATCTTCTGTGAGCTCCCACCAACTACCACTAGCCCCTGATGTTTTGGCACCAGCCCCGGATGTTGTAAAATCCTAGAAATGCCCCTGGTGGTGGTTATGTATCGTCAGAAATGTTCAACATAATTATTAACGCAACAGCGCAACTTTATCACTGACCAATTCAAGCTTTTTTACATTTCTTTGTGAGTGAAGTATTAAACAGACTAGCATACATTGAAATTTGACCCTTTTTTCGCATGTAAGAAATACTAATCCATGTTGGTTAGCAGTTAGCAGTTTTCAAAGACATGCAACCTGGTGCTCATCAGCATGGTGTTAGCAAGTGCATTTTCAGTTAATTAGAATGAAAAGATAAATAAATAGCTGTAGCACTCTAATTCTTTTGGTTAGTTGTTTGTGGGAAATTTGGAGATAACAGATCAAAAGATGTAAATGTATTTTGTCAGCTAGTAACCTAATGTGTATTTTTGTAACTCTGCAGATTCCAGGGAGATCAAAGCAAGGCCAATCAGGATGAGCTGGAAATGTAAGTATTGCATATTTGCTTGTGACAAAAGAGGGTACTTGTTAAAACATTACAGAATTAAACATGGGAGCTATGCAAGAAGCCAGCCATTTCCATGCATGTATCAAGCTGCAGGGGCTAGCGCTCTCCCTGGCAGTGGCAGCTCGCGGTGCCACTTCCAGTGGCATCCGTAGATGCCACAGATTTCCACTGGCAGCTGCCAGAGTTCCTGGCAGGTGCCACTAGTTGCTACTGGCAGTGGCAGCTCGCGGTGCCACTTCCAGTGGCATCCGCAGATGCCACAGATTTCCACTGGCAGCTGCCACTAGTTGCTACTGGCAGTGGCAGCTCGCGATGCCAGTTCCGGTGGCAGCTGCCACTGGTCACTACTGGCAGTGGCAGCTCGCCGTGCCACTTCCGGGGCAGGTGCCACGGTTTTTCTCGCTGTTTTTGCTGTTTATTCGGTAAAAACGAAACGTTGTCAGTGGCGTGCCGCATGCGGTGGTTTTTTTTAATGATGATGCAAAGTTCCCACAGCTCCCCATTACTATACGTTTTATGTATTTTTTATGAGTCACGATCGATATATATATATATCGATATATTCCCCCCCATCCACCCCTACAAATCGCACCCTGTATATATTCAATATTATATACATATATACACACATAATGAGACCATTCTAGTGAAACATAATGAAAATAATGAAACCATTCAAAAAACACTTTTTATTTTTGTTTTATTTTTTGTCATTGTTTGATTGATTTTTTTTTTTTTTTTTATGATGAATGTTATTAGGGATAGATCATTCATCCTTAAATCTGACAAATAGTTTGTATTTTCCCCTGTCCAGCATTTCGTTGCAGAAGACATCATAATCCTCTTTTCTTTCGAACACAAAAGTAAAGAGTTCAGCTGGAGAGTCTTCATCAAAGTCACCCATCCAGCTTTGTAATTTAGATATGGATGAACTTTGTTGCTCTTTGTCCTGTGAAAGGATGGCAGGAAATTGTATTTTCCCATTACATTTTGTGCTTCTGCACCATTCAGCTGCAGTCCTGGCATCTCTCAGAAGGTTTTCCTGCAGTAAATAACAAATATGGTCAAAGCATTTCAAGTATACTGATGTTAATTATTCATACATGTAATCTACATAATGCTCTTACATTTTTTTTTTTTTTTTTAAGAAATATATGATTTTTGGTTATAATGAATGCTGTCAGTTCTTGTGTCATTTAAGATCTTAATCGATTCCAGTTCCTTCAGAAATAATCAATTTAACTTATGTATAGTTTATCAGGAATTCCACAGATATTTGCCAGATATTTTATATTACAGAAAAAAAAAATTAAGAGGCTGTTGTTGAAAGCACAGAAAGCACAGATTCGGCCATATATCGGCACATGTCACCGTTGGTTTGCAACCAATAAATCAGAACCTAAGAAATGTACAGTATTCATTTTAATGTGACAGACTGACAACTTTAACTACATTTAAGGTTTCAGTTTAATATTTTCACTTAAGATGCTACTTATACTGCAGTACTGCAGCTTGGAAACTAACAGTTACAGAAGTGTGAAGTCATGCTTACATTTTATTGTATTTGGTATATAATCTCCGATTGTTGCTCCTAAAAATATATTGACACCCATAGCTTTAGAGGCCTCAAAGTCATTACTTGCTTATCAGTTCTTTTTCTTTAAATCAAATAATTTTTCTAATGGTTAATTTACTACACATCCTCTATAGCTCACCTCAGGCAAAATCACTTCTGATAAGAATGTCTGCTTCTCAGCTGCAGCTCCGGGCACAGATATTAGTGTTTCCAGTCGTTGTATCAGTTCTTCTGTCTAGGGTAATATGCAAAGAAGGAGCACAGAAAAATAGTTTTATATGTATGTATATATGTATATATGTATGTGTGTATATATATATATATACACGACTTAGCTAGTGGCTTTACATACATGCAATTATAATACATGCATATATTAAAATATGGTAAAGTATGTAATATAATATGTTTCTATATAAAAAAACACAGCCCACATACCTTTGTGTCATTCAGTAAAGCAAGACGCTCTTTGTAATATTTTCGAAGGGGTGGATCAAATCCTCTGTGTTTCCACAGATACATACGATTTGAAAGTATATTCCCACTCTGCAGTTTTTGTTCCAAGTCCTGTAATAATGATGTATATTTAGATGCACATTCAGGTTTTAACCAGTCAGATGCCATAAAATGTATAGTCTATTACCTTTATCTCTTCATCTGTGAGAATGTCTTTGACATGTACAGACTCGAGGATGTTGTTTCTGTTTTTAACAAAAACACTGCCACATTACTCAATTTGTACTTGATGGGAAATGCCATCCCTAGATTTATAAAACACAACTATAAAAATTATAACTTTGGTTGCAATAGCAGCCATAGGTTTGACATGTATAAAATAATTCATAAACATCTGGGTTACGGCTGCATCCACAAAAGAAATCCTTTGACGTCCAGTCCCCCTCCACACCAGCACACTGAAAATGCAGCCAGTTTTTGCATGATGTGCATTGCACCCATTGGTAGTTCTTTATGTGGTCATGGAAAACACTATTGAAAAAGGACAACTTTACTAATGTTACACATTTTCATTTGAATTACTGTGAATTTCCCAATGTTCTTAATGTGTTTTCACTTTTAGTCATGCATGTCCAACTGACATATGATACATTTAATGTATCCCCATAGCTCGCTGGAATAAACATTATTTTATTTTATTTTTTTATTTTATCATTATTTTATATTGCCATGCCAGGCAATGAATGTTGGACTCTGTCTTTTTGACCTCAGCTTCCTGCAGCCTACTTTCATTTTTTTCCAATTTTAGATTTTCTTGTGTGGTAGGTGGAAAGTCCTGTGTAAGAAGTACCTGCTCTGTAACACAGCATATCTGTGTACTTTGTACTACCAGTACAAAGTTTGACAATAAGAGGCCAGTCTTACCTCAGCTTTTACATTGTTCAGCATTTGTGTGGCATGGTGCAGATGGAGAGTTCTGCATTCGTTTAGAGTCAGAACCTCTGTACTGACCTCATGATTTAATACTTCATTTTTCGCTGCCTATTTGTAAACAAATTAATAGACTTTGATGAACCAATGACCACACTTGCACTAAAGAGGAAGCAAAGCAGCTCAAAAGCAACTCACAGAGCACACGAAAATTCCACAGTTAACATAGTCCTGCTGCTTCCACTGTGAAGGATATGTGACAGTGCAACCGTGAAGGCCATCAGATAGTCTGAAGACATTTCTACAAAAGAAAAAGGTTGCAGGATAGTAATATTGTCACGGTACTTTAAATACAACTAATAAATGTTGTATTCTATGTGATTCTCTCTTACCTGAGGAGATCCATGTCACTATTGCTGATTGTTGTGTAAAGCATTAGTGAATCATAGATTCTAATCTGTTTGGCATTGAAGTCAAACACCTACAAGGAAATACATCTATCATCATTGTATTACAAAACATAAAATTCTTTTTAGCTGAAATGGCATAATGTTTACATGTAAGTCATGGTCAATGTTGTGGCTTTTGCTGTTTCTGCAACATATTGTAGACATGCTCACCCAAAGAATGAAGTGATTCCCTGTTTCAGGAGAGGAATGACCCAAAATTCTAGAGAGGAATATCTTGTCTGAAACCTATTAAAAAACACAGCACAAGGTAGGCCAATTCTAAACTGTGTTCTGTTATACTAAAAAATAAAGAAAGGGACCTACAGGGATGCGTTTCACAATTCGGTCACAGACTGTTCCAGTTCTTTTCCATTCCCGGTGCCACAAAATAAAATCAAATGTAGCCAGAGAACCACACTGAAACCAAAAAAGAATTATTTATATTTCAATACATCTCAGTGATAAAATCCTATAGAGGGAGGAAATTAAAACATATTACCTTATTGTCTTGAGCAAGTTGTGCTAGTCGATAGTTCACTGCCTGTAATACAGTACTATTAATTATTGGTAATATAACATTAAAAACCTTTTTTTTTTTTTATGTACACTTACATCATCAGTCAACCATGGCATAGTCAAAGAAGACAGTCCCAGTAACTCTGGGGGGCAAACACTGTAGATGTCCTTTATTACTACTGGAAATCGCCTTGAGGCATGAGCCAAGGTTTGACATTCATCACGAGAGCCAGTGAATAAGGTCTTCAGTTTTCCCTTAATACCCAAAGAATGTAGTGTTAGTGAATAGATATTATTAAAACATTAAACATCATATAAGGCACAAAATAGCACAAGTCTTGATAAAATACTGTACCATGTTGTTATCACTGATAGCATATGATTGTGCTACAAATGAAGATGTCACAGTGTTGTCTGGTTGGATGTTTAGAGCAACACCCGAAGGCTTTATATGTTTCCTTTCCTCTAAAAAAAAAAAAACAAACAAAAAAAAAACAACAAAGAACAGAATTTATTTTTAAAACATGCTTTTGTACAACATTTCCAATTAGGCCACACTAAAATGATTGCATACAATTATAGATTCTTTTATTCAGGATTTTCCACAATTTCTACATTCTTACTATTGTGTAGTATCATATACCAAACAAAACCTACCAGAGGAGTGCAGTCCAAGCATCCCATACAGGCTGATAGACAACTGCGCATTGCACAGTTCCTCTATTTCAGCCTTGAAAGTATTATTTATCTTTTCATTATGCAGCTCAATCAGCACTCTTACTGTTTGTTTGAAGTGTGCTTCATTCATCTGGCACAATGAGTACCTTACTGCTGAAATTTCACGATTAAACTGCTCTGCAACTGCTGAGTTGACTTCTCTTCTTAGGGTGGGGCAGATGTTGAGGCTTCTCAGCTTTTCTTCTGGACATTTCTGATTTTTCCAATGAAACCTATCATACAGGGAGTATCTTTCACATGTCCCTGTAACTGGATGTCTTGCTGTCATTCTGTCGTTATCCGGCATTCCCTCTAATAGAAATGGTGACCTCAAGTTCTTCACCCATTGGAAATCAACCTCTTATTCCTTGTTAGATGCCAGGTTTATATTATCTGAGGATGCAGCACATAGTCTTCTGTCATGTGGTTGGAAATAACGCTGTTTCGTGCGGTTGTTCGTATGTCAAGCAACTTGTCCAGCCACATCAGAGATGTAGCATGTTGGGAAGTGCTTGAAACTCAGAAGCCCATCTGTGTGGTCTCTTGCTGACTCCGTCCAGAAGAGGAAGTTAAGATAGTATACCACACCATGTACGCAGGAAAAATGAAGAAGACCGCCTAAAGAATATTACAAAAGTTAACATCTAAAAAAAATTAAATAAAAATAATGCAAACAATTTCTCACCTCCAGTTTTTTGTAACTTCACAAAAAGTTTTGGGTAAATATCCTTAAAATTTAGTAGTTCCTGGAGCCAGTTTAGCTTGTCTGCAGTGGACCCCTCTGAGGACACCCCCAAGGCATGGCAAGCATCCTGGAGTTCCTTTTTTTGAGGCTACAAATTCAAAATAATTTTTTTGTATTATTATTTTTTTTGAATTATTAAAAACATGTGAACGCCATATTATCTATGTATTATCACTTACAGAATAAAGAAAAAATAATAATAATAATATCACACATTGACAGTATAGTGAGAAGATTAAGATTTGTACAATGTATACCTTCTTTGACTCAATGAGTTCTAGTATTATGTCCTCATTTATGTTTTTTGGGGGGCGCTTGATGTCATCTCTTTTCTTTTTCATTGCCTTTTTGGCCTGAGTTTTGGGGAGAACATTTCCAACTCTGGTGTGCTCTCCCATCCATGGTGCCAACATGGAATGGCGAACAGATGTGGAGTAAGGGTTTGCCACAGTGGTTCCTATTAGTTAGACATACAACATTGTATTGTGTTCCCTTCCCTAAAAGTGTAATTTTCATACCACAGCTTTCTATATTTACGGTCATATTGATAAATGGCATAATATAGTCTATACCTGATACGAGTCCTTCTGCAATTAGTGACTTGTTCAGATTGGACCAAGACTTCACAATGTCCACTTCCAAGTCTTTCTCAGTTATGGTATCTGGATCTGGCCTTTTAAAGATCCCAACTGGAAATTAAGTTTTATAGTTATGAAGGCATGACAAGCTCACACATTTTTAAAGAAAAGCAGAGATTTATTGCTACCAACAAATATGTAATTCAAAGATGTAAAATGTTCATTTGAAAAACTATTTCAAAAGTATTTCAATATTTTTTTCCTTGCCCACTGAACAATCTTGATACAGCCATGAATACGTATAGTGTTATCAGTTATCAGAAATGTTTTTACAAAGGCTGAATTCCAGACACCAGAAATAATCTTATGTGGAACATCAAAGGCCAGTTTCCAGTTAGCATCTGCTATTACCACAGCTGGATGGTATCCACACTGGAAGCAAAAGAAGTCAAACTGAAATTTTGTCAGTGACAAGAAGTGGTGGAATGCTTTCCGCAGTGTTTGGTAGTGGTAGCGGTTGTCATTAAAGAATGACAAAGTGTCCAGCATGCGTCCACTGGTTGTCTTGTTCTGAAATTAAAAACACCGTTAAAATAAATCTTTAGACATTTCTCTTTAAATTTTTGCACATTTTTATGTACAAACATGGATATGATGACACTTTATTCCAGATGTTTTACACAAAGCACTTATGAATGACTTACAGCCAGAGCGGACAACAGAAGCTCACACAATTGTAGTGTTATGAAGACCCGGTTATTGAAGTTGTGGAATCCTGATGAATATTCTTGAAATCTGACAATGTTATTACAAGTTGGACACCGTTTCACAGCAACAGAAACACCTACAGATTGAAAAGCAGTAGTTGTGTGTTACCTAAATCTTCATGGAGCTAATGTAAACAAATAATTTTATTCTTTACTATAAATTCTTTCATTAAAATTGTTATTGTAATAGGGAGATCTATGCAAAAGAGTAGACTTGATCTGATGCTCACTGACTTTTTCTGACATAGCTAATCCCATACACCGTTGCCTGGGTGGTTATAACTTCATAGGGATGCAGTCCCGGAGGGGTAGGCCCAGGACAGTAAGGGCAGGTGTCTTCTTTGGGAACAAAACATCTCGGTGGTTGTTCCTCTTGAGTCCTCAGCCTCAACGGTATTTCTTGCAGGCATGGAATTTGTTTGTTTTTTAAAAGGTATTCTGTCATAAGACAGATTTTGGAACCATTTACATTGTGTGTCTCACAGATGACACTGCTCTCCAACAAATGACTCTCCAAGTCATCAATGTCATCTGCTTGAGTGTCTGAGGTGGCAACTATGGTGCCTGGGGACTCTTGAAAAAGCCACCACATTCCCATCATACGATGGATACAACGGTGTGATCTTCTGTTGCCTTGGCATTGACAGTTCCACTGTCCTACCAATGGATCAAATGTTACTATTGTTCGTCTGAACTGACATCAGTTGTCAGTCAGATTTGTGAAAACTGAAAAAAAATACCACCGTGCAGAGTATCCTTCATCTTTAAAAAATATGGGAAACACACTTCATGCGTGATGGCAGTATTGTTAAGTTCTTGACATTTAGCACCCCACTCAGAAGACATTAGCCCCTTGCTCGGCATGTCTTGCAGTGTGCTATATTGTAGTACTGCTGGCTCGATATAAGGTTTTGCATTCTTTGTTCTTTCTAAGTGCGCGCATTCTTTGCCTGGATTTCCAGAAGACCATGCAATTTTCATGAAGCGACGACACTTTTCTACCTCACAGTCTATGTTGGGTGGATTGGTTGATTTGATTACGTGAATTGGAAAAACCGGACTTTGGTTATATTTTCGAGTGACATAAATTCCATTCTTGGCATCAACACACAGCATAGGTGTAGCATCAATGTTGTGTACTTCTCTGATGTGTCTTCGCAAATTTTTGGCTGAACTTAGAACAGCTGTGCAGTGCGGACACACAAACCTATTGGTCTTTGAATCCTGCATCTCTATGGGGTCCCCAGTCACAACATCAGGTTTTTTTTTCAACATAAAGTCCAAGTTCTTTGTGGACAGGTCTACTGCATCATCAGTTTTTTTCTTTTAACACTTCTGGCTTTTCTGTAAAAAGAAAGACAGTAGTTATCACAGCTGTTACTTATTTAGTCACGTAACAAAAAGTGTGTTTATTGTTTAAATTAAACTGAAAGTAGATACAAATACTTCTTCAGGATAAGCAATGAATTAGACAGATAGATAAGAACTATTAGATAGACAGAAAGACAGATAGGATGACAGACAACCGGACAGACAGATAGACAGATAGATAGATGGTTCTCTATGGAAGCACCTGTCAGATTGTCAGCTTTTTTGGACATGCTTTTCTTAGACTCCAAGTTCTCTGTGGACACATCTATTACATCTTCAGCTTTTCTTTTTAACACTTTTGGCTTCTCTGTAAAAAAAAAAGAAAAAAAAAAAGAAGAAAAACAAACAAACAAAACAATGGTTATTACAGCTGTTACTTTGAAACATTTACAAACAAATGTGTTTGATGTTTGAAGTAACTTAAAATACTCTCTTTGATATTGATACTGGCTTAAGAAAGCCTGACCAGGTTTGAAAAAGCTGTAAAAGGTTTGAATGTGCTCAGTTTGAAGTAGTTTCAGACAGACAGACAGACGTGTAATCAGAAATTTAAAAAGAAGAAGAATCTTTTGACAGTTTTGGTGCCATGTACCTTGTCTTTTCTCTGATGCAATGCCTGCAGGAGATATAGCGGAACTATTAGTAAATATTACACTCAGTTTAGCTATCTTGAAATAATTATTTATAATTAATGTGATTTGGCAATGAAATCTGTTGATGGCCATTACATTTTCTGAATGTTACATTATTTATTAAGTATTTTATTTATTATTTCACTTCATCTCACAGATTAAAATGTTATAAGTTGGCACATGCAGCAAAAGACCTATCATGTCTGTGTTTTAAATTTGTCATGAAGTTGGATGACCGTGTAAATGTGTCATACTGACAAAGGGGGCAATGGTAATGGCTTCTGGATAATTGTACCTTGTCCTTGCAGAAGCAGGACACCACAAATTTCTCTGCAAAACCAGATAATTTATAATATATATTACATTATCCAGTTTAAACCAATTTAATGGCATCATGCACCTCTGCAAAGTTTAACTATATTCCATACCTTTACTGTTCTCATAAAAATAAACAGCATCTCTGAGATGTTTTTTCTTAAGATGATCTGCATTTGCCACTTCCTTTTTTTTTTTCCACATTCAGAACCAACACAGGCCAATAATGATGCAACATCAGAGAATGTCTGATGTGAACCTGTGAAGAAAAATAACAACGTTGGTTTTGAATCCAGTTACCCTCCCCCACAACTTAGACATGACAGCGATACCACCATGTCAACAAAGTGTCACTTCAGCTAATCCAAAACACATTTGAATAAATAATAAACTAGTGCCTTATTTGTGATATAAGTCTGACAGAAAAAAAAATATGATTTTCACATTGTGTAGCCTACAGTTTGTCGTAGGCCTACAGTTTAACTTGCTGAACGACTACAGATTAGGCTAAATCTTATGTTTTAAATTTTCTCACCTTCCATAGTTGTAAACAAACTCAGCTGCGATAGTGAATATATCAAATGGAAACAAAATAAATAAATGACAATAGCGGTTAGATTTTTTTTTTTCGAATCAAACTCTTCGAGTACTGTTCACGAACGGATCTTGGCTATCCTCCTGCACAAGTTATGCTGCCAAATTGGCCCACCGAATCAGGTGCTTGTCCCACCCTTGCCCACAACAGTGTGCCATGGTGTAATTAAAGATTACTGCCATCATTTGCCATCAAATCCTACAATTTAAATAATATTAAATTTCAACTACAGAAGGCTACATTTTTTTATATAAACTTTTATTTAGATTTATATTTCGAACTTATTATATAATTAGGCCTACTCTTCAAATAAAAAATAAAAAATCTGAACATGGTGTTATATGTGTGTTATAGCCTATGTGTGTATAATTGTGTGTGTGCTTTTATTTATCCTCCCAGAAGCGGACTTAACCAGTATAATGTACAAAGGCCCTCTAAAATGTGTGGGCCCACCAAAAGGTTTTTTATAGGCTAAGAGATGCGCGTTAGCAGGCGCTGTGATATTCTTTGCCATGACAGCCGTCTGCGCGTTGAACGTGCTTTTTGTGTATGTCCTGCATCTAGCAACTGAAATCTTTCTCAAATCATCCTCAATAATTTTTTTTTTTTTTTAACTGACGATTACTGGTTTCTGTGGAGGAGCCGAGTAGAGGATGCATGCGCAGCTATTTTACGACACAGACACAAAGCTTTTACACTGCACCAATGTACTTCATTTTGGGTGAAATAATTATTTAATTTGTACATATATAATTTCATTATATTATATATATATATATATATATATATATATATGTAGCCTACATATATGTTTAAGCGTCTGTATAGGCTACCTAATATATATGCTAAATTATGTTTTTACAGACATATAACCGTACGGTCGAACATGATTTTGGATAATTGTTTTTTTTTTTTTTGCATGTCTCACATATTTTGCTATATTTCTGTTCTGTACTCCCTATGCTATTAAAAACAACATTATGGCTTCATCAGTACTTCCTTGATTGCTTGTTTGACCCAATTGTCTTTTGACTGACCAGGGCTGCGTTTCCCAAAAGCATCGTAAGCCTAAGAAGTTCGTAAAAATGATCGTACGACTGATCTTAATATTACGGTCTGTTTCCCAAAAGCATCGTAACTTAAGTAGCACTTGAAGATCTACGAGGGCTCTAGAGTAATCGTAAAGCCCTACGTGCATTGTTAAGAAGACAGAATTATGAGGTCACCTGCAGGACAATCGACAGATTGCACACTTTATTGAAGTGCGATGTGATTATTATTAAAGCTTTTGATTGTAATTTATTGTACACTTTATTACTCGTTTATTGGTATAAAACGAGATAATAAAAAACAAAAAAATAAAAATAAAAACAATAATAATAATAATTAAACGACCAAACCAAAAAAATAATAATAATAAAATAAAATAAAATAATAATAAGAAAAGCCATGTATTGGACCCGGAATATAACGTCTTTACAATATCTGAATGAATCTATCTTCAAGAATCGGCTAAAAACACATCTCGTCCAACTTTATTTGACCCTCTAACTCTAGCAATCTATATTTTAATAATTTTCTTTTAAAAAAAACTAACAATGACTTCACTATTCTTTTTCTATTCTTTCTATTCCTTTTCTTTTTATTTATACAATTAACAAAACACTAGCCTCTTAAACTAGCTTTCTCTGTTTTTTTTCTATTATATCTGTTTTCTTTTAAATTACTATATAATAATAAACAAAAAACCTTGCTACGTGTACTAAGTTGAGACTTGTTATAGAATTGCATATAGCTCTTTTGATTTTGACTGCTTCAATTGTCCTCATTTTAAGTCACATTGGATAAAAGCGTATGCTAAATGACTAAATGTAAATAATAGCCTATATTATTATTATTAGGGCCCGAGCCCTAAAAGGGTGAAGGCCCTATTGATCCCCTAAGGATTATTAGGGCCCGAGCCCTAAAAGGGCGAAGGCCCTATTGTTTTTCTAAGGATTATTAGGGCCCGAGCCCTGAAAGGGCGAGAGCCCTATTGTTTTTCGAAGGATTCTTCTTCTTTATTAGGGCCCGAGCCCTGAAAGGGCGAGAATTTGATATACTAGTCCTAGGTTTTTTACCCAACTGCCACCAAACTCGGTCAACCTGATCTCAAGACATTGGGGATGAAAAATTGTGAGGGGATTTTTGATATCTCGAACGGTTTGGCCATGGCGAGGCGTTGAAATAATGGCGAGAAATGAGAAACAGGAAATGGCTAATAACTACTGGACACATTGTCTGATTCGGATGAAACTTCAGAGGTTTGTTCGTTGTACGATGCCGATCACATAGATGTGACTATTAGGAGTCAAAGTTATAGCGCCACCAACTGGCAAGAGGAAGTGTGTCTCTTTTAAAAGTGCTTTGATATCACATGGTTATTTTTACCCGATTTGCTTCAAACTTCATCAGAATATTGTCAAAACACGGCCGATGAGAATCTGTAAAGGGGTCGTTGATACATTAAATGCTGTTGCCATGGCAACGTGTCAAACTTTAACATTTGTTTCCTGTGTTTTTGGGGCACTTAATAAGCTTAGATTTTCATGAAACTCAACACACACATCAGTATTAATGATAGTTAGACACTGGCAAAGGCTCATAAATGGGCGTGGAGGAGGCGCTCTATAGCGCCACCTTTTGTCAAAAGTTGGGGGGTTAGTTTTAGCTACAGACACCAAATTTGGTATGTATATTTTTCTCATCAAGCCGGACAACTTTCTAATTTACACCTATTAGCTGCGACCAACAGGAAGTCTGCTATTTTGATTTGAATGTGGATTTTTGGAAAAATCAGGCTATAAACAAATTCATACTCCTCCAAGCAGGAATGAGTAGTTCACACCAAACTTTGTAAACATGATGCCAACATACTGAAGATGTTAAATTGCAAGCGGATTTGGGATATCTTGAACGGTTGATTTATAGTGATTTTTTGAAATTAGCAGAAAAAACATAACCGTAATATTGAAATGCAGCATCCAAACACTTAAAAAAATTTTTCATACATAGAACTAGTCATTCTGAGAAATAAATGCTTAGTTCCATCGATATAAAATAATCAACAAAAAACAGAAAATTAAAAAACTATTAAACATCTGCTCTCACTCTAACTCTCTCACTATAACTCTGTGTCGGGGGATGGGCTTAAGTCTGTGTATGTGTGTGTAAGTCTGACTGAGGTAGTTGAGTGGCTGTGTGTGTGACAGAGAGAGAGAGAGAGCATTTAAAACGCATTATCCTAACTCTTCACAACTTTTTACATATGAAAAACAAGTCATTCTAAGGAAATGTGTTTATCATGTTTTCAGAGACTGCAAAAACATTTGAAATATCACACTTGTAAATCAGCTATTCAAGGTTTTGTGAAAAACGCATGCTCTGGAATTTGCAATACTCCTACTAGGGTTTTTTTCAGATTGCCACCAAACTCAGTCAATATCATCTCAAGACATTAGGGATGCAAAATTGCCAGGGGATTTTTGATATCTCGAACGGTTTGGCCGTTGCGAGGCAACGAAATTATGGCGAGAAATGAGAAACAGGAAATGGCTAATAACTATTGCACACATTGTCTGATTCTAATGAAACTTCAGGAGTTTGTTCATTGTATGATGCCGATCACATAGATGTGATTATTGAGAGTCAAAGTTACAGCGCCACCAACTGGCAGCAGGAAGTGTGTTGTTTTTGAAATGCTTTTAACGGCGAGGGCCCGTCATCGCTGCTCGCAGCTATATTTCTTCTTCTTCTTCTTCTTCTTCTTCTCCAAAGTAAAAAGTCTTTTTGAGGGCCTAAACATGCTCGAAAACTCACAAAACTTTGCACTCACGTCAGTCCTGGTGAAAATTTACATCTGATATAGTTTTCAGAAGTGGGTGTGGCAAAATGGCTCGAGTGCGCCTCAAGCTGCGTTTCACGTACATGTACGAAACTCGGTACACAGGTGTAGCACACCAATACCTACAAAAAAGTCTCCTGGTACAACATCCTAAACCCAACAGGAAGTCCGTTATATTGAATTTCCTGTACGATTTTTGTGCAGTTTTTGCCATTTTCAGGCCTCGTACTTTAACGAACTCCTCCTACAGTTTTTATCCGATCATCTTCAGATTTGCTGAGTGTTATCATAAGGCCCTTGCGATGTTAAATTGCGAAGCTTTTGAGTTTTCGTCGAGGGGTGTGTCCGTGGCGGCCTGATAAATTTCGACGTGTCGCCATGAAAAAGGAAGTGGCTGTAACTTAAGCAAACAATGTCCGATCTGCCTCAAACTTCACAGGTGTGATAAGAGTCCGGTCCTGAACACATGTCAGTGCCCATATTCAGTTATAGTCATAGCGCCACCTGCTGGCAACAGGAAGTCACATGTTTAATACTGTTGTGGATGCCTAGCAACATTTTAAAAATATCAACAAGTGTTAAATAGGGTAGCAACATGCTAGAAACATGCTATAACATGTTAGCGACACTTAGCTAATTGCTTAAGCATGCTCTTAATGCAATGAAACAGGAAGTTACTCTAACTCAGGCATACAATGTCCAATCTTCCCCAAACTTAATATGTTTGATAAGAGTCCTGGCCTGAACACTTTTACGTGCCAATATTCAGTTATAGTCATAGCGCCACCTACTGTCAACAGGAAGTGACGTTTAACACTGTGATACACTATTAGCAACGCACTAAAAAGCCATTGAGTACTAAAGTAGTTAAAAACACACTCAAACATGCTAGCAACACTTAATGCTAAAGCATGTTGTTAAAGACATAAAACAGGAAGTTTTTGTAATTCATGTAAACAATGTCCAATCTGCCCCAAACTTCACATGTTTGATAAGAGTCCTGGTCTGAAGATATATACATGCCCATATTCAGTTATAATTATAGCGCCACCTCCTGACAACAGGAAGTGACATGTTTAATGGTGTTACGGACTCCTAGCAGCATATTAAAAAGCATTAGCAAGTTTTAAATAGGCTAGCATCATGCTAGAATCATGTTAAAACATGCTAGCAACACTTAGCTAAGAGCTAAAGCATGATATTAATACAAAGACAAATTGCTGTAACTCCTGCATACAATGTCCAATCTGCCCCAAACTTAATATTCAACATGCTACAAACATAGTAAAGCATGCTAGTAACTCTTAGCTAATATGCTAAAGCATGCTAATAATACAATGAAACAGGAAGTTACTGTAACTCAGGCATACAATATCCAATCTGCCCCAAACTTAACATGTTTGATAAGAGTCCTGGCCTGAACACATGCCCATGCCCATATTCAGTTATAGTCATAGCGCCACCTGCTGGCAACAGGAAGTGAGATGTTGCACTCTGTAATGAACGCAACATTTTAGAAGTATCAACAAGTGTTAAATAGGGTAGCAACATGCTAGAAACATGCTATAACATGTTAGCAACACTTAGCTAAGTGCTAAAGCATGTTATTAATGCAATGAAACAGGAAGCTACCGTAACTCAGGCATGCAATGTCCAATCTGCGCCAAACTTAACAGGTTTGATAAGAGTCCTGGTCTGAACACATTTACGTAACAATATTCAGTTATAGTCATAGCGCCACCTACTGTCAACAGGAAGTGACGTTTAACACTGTGATACACTATTAGCAACACACTAAAATAAGCCACTGAGTGCTAAACTTGCTAAAAACACACTCAAACATGCTAGCAACACTTACTAAGTGCTAAAGCATCTTCTTAAAGCCATGAAACCGGAAGTTGTTGCAATTCCTGCAAACAATGTCCAATCTTCCCCAAACTTCACATGTTTGATAAGAGTCCTGGCCTGAAGATATCTACATGCTCATATTCAGTTAAAGTCATAGCGCCACCTGCTGGCAACCAGAAGTGACATGTTTAACACTGTGATGGTCTATTAATAGCACAGCAAAATATGCCATATTGTGCTAAATATGGCCACTGAGTGCTAAACTTGCTAAAAACACACTCAAACATGCTAGAAACACTTTCTAAGTGCTAATGCATCCTATTAATGCCATGAAACAGGAAGTTGTTGTAACTCAGCCATACAATGTCCGATCTGCCCCAAACTTCATATGTTCGATAAGAGTCCTGGCCTGAACACATCTAAAGGCCAATATTCCATTACAATTATAGCGCCACCAGCTGGCAACAGGAAATGACTTGTCTTACACTGCATACCATGTTCAATCTGCACCAAACTTTATATGTTTGATAAAAGCGCTGACTTGAAGACGTCTACATGCCAATATTCAGTTATAGGCATAGCGCCACCAGCTGGCAGCATGAAGTTTGGCACATCTAAATGACTTTGATATATTCCTCCTAAATTTACTATATTAAAAGCATAGTGCCCACCGTTCGCTGTTTCCCTAAAGCCACCGGTCACAGTGAGCCCGGGTGCGAGGGCCCGTTCATCGCTGCTTGCAGCTTTAATTAGGGCCCGAGCACCGATGGTGTGAGGACCCTATTGGAATTGCTCCGTTTATTCTTCTTCTTCTTCTTCTTCTTCTCCAAAATGAATCGCATTTTAGAGGGCCTAAACATGCCCGAAAAGTCATCAAACTTTGCACACGCATCAGAACTGGTGAAAATTTACGTCTGATATGGGTTTCAGAAGTGGGTGTGGCAAAATGGCTCGACAGCGCCACCTATTCACGCTCAATGAAGTGCCCCTCCCGCTACGTTTCACGTACATGTATGAAAATTGGTACACACATGTAACACACCAATACCCACAAAAAAGTCTCTTGGAGCACAATCCGAAACCCAACAGGAAGTCGGTTATTTTTAATTTTAATTTTCGCCATTTCCAGGTGTTGTATTAAAATGAACTCCTCCTAGAGTTTTATTTGGATCAACACCAAATTTGGTCAGTCTAATCTAAAGCCCTTTGTGATGTTAAATTGCGAAGATCTAGAGTTTTCGTTGGAGGGCGTGTCCGTGGCGGCCTGTCAAATTTCGATGATACGCCATGAAAAAGGAAGTTGTTATAACTCAGCCATACAAAGTCTGATCTGCTCCAAACTTCACATGTTTGATAAGAGTCTGGTCCTGAACACATATGTATGATCATATTCAGTTATAGTCACAGCGCCACCTGCTGACAACAGGAAGTGACATGTTTTACGCTGTGAGAAACTCCTCCTAGTGATTTTATGAAATCAACATTATATTCAGTCAGTCTAATCTAAAGGCCTTTGCCATGATAAATTATGAAGATCTTGAGTTTTTGTTGAAGGGCGTGTCCGTGGCGGCCTGACAAAGTTCGATGTTTCGCCATGGGAATAGAAGCTGTTATAACTCAGCCATACAATGTCTGATCAGCCCCAAACTTCACATGTTCGATAAGAGTCCTGGCCTGAACACATCTGAAGGCCAATATTCCATTATAATCATAGCGCCACCTGCTGGCAACAGGAAATGACTTGTTTTACACTAACTTAAACATGCAATGTCCAATTTGCACCAAAATTCACATGTTTGGTAAGACTCCTGACCTGAAGACACCTAAAAGCCAATATTCAGTTATAATCATAGCGTCACCTATTGGCAGCAGGATATGTCACGTCTTACACTAACTCAAGCATGCCATGTTCAATCTGTACCAAACTTCACATGTTTGATAAAAGTGCTGGCCTGAACACATCTACATGCCAATATTCAGTTATAGGCATTGCGCCACCAGCTGGCAGCAGGAAGTTTGGCACATCTAAATGACTTTGACAATTCCCTCTTAAATTTTCTATGTGAAAAGCATAGTGCCCACTTTTCGCCACCGATCGGCGGTGAGCCCGGGTGCGAGGGCCCTTTCATCGCTGCTTGCAGCTTTAATTAGGGCCCGAAGCCCTGAATCACTCTATGTGATGAGCTAATCCCAACAGGAAGTGAGCTATTCAGGGCTGTTTAAAAAGCGCATGCTCTGGAATTTGATATACTCCTCTGAGGCCTTTATTCCGACGGCCACCAAACTCGGTCAGCATGACCTCAAGCCATTGAGGATGCTAAATTGCGGAGGGATTTTTGATATCTCGAACGGTTCGGCCGTGGCGAGGCGACGAAATTATGGCGAGAAATGAGAAACAGGAAATGGCTAATAACTATTGCACACATTGTCTGATTCTGATGAAACTTCAGGAGTTTGTTCGTTGTATGTTGCCGCATAGATGTGACTCTCATAAGTCAAAGTTATAGCGCCACCAACTGGCAGCAGGAAGTGTGTCGTTTTCAAAATGCTTTTAAATCAGCCTCTTAATTTTACTCAATTTGCTTCAAACTTCATCAGAACAATGTCAAAACACGGCCGATGACAATCTGTAAAGGGGTCTTTGATACATTAAATGCTGTTGCCGTGGCAACGTGTCAAACTTTAACATTTGTTTCCTGTGCTTTTGGGCCACTTAATAAGCTTAGATTTTCATGAAACTTAACACACACATCAGTATTAATGATAGTTAGACACTGGCAAAGGCTCATAAACGGGCGTGGAGGAGGCGCTCTATAGCGCCACCTTTTGTCAAAAGTTGGGGGGTTAGTTTTAGCTACAGACACCAAACTTGGTATGTATATTGACCTCATCAAGCCGGACAACTTTCTAATTTACACCCATTAGCTGCGACCAACGAGAAGTCTGCTATTTTGATTTGAATGTGCATTTTTGGAAAAATCAGGCTATAAACAAATTCATACTCCTCCAAGCAGGAATAAGTAGTTCACACCAAACTTTGTCAACAAGATGGCAACATACTGAAGATGTTAAATTGCGAGCGGATTTGGGATATTTTGAATGGTTGATTTATAGTGATTTTTTGAAATTAGCAGAAAAAACATAACCGTAATATTAAAATGCAGCATCCAAACACTTAAAAAAAAAATTCATACATAGAACTAGTCATTCTGAGAAATAAATGCTTAGTTCCACCGATATAAACTAATCAACAAAAAATAGAAAATTAAAAAATATTAAAAATCTGCTCTCACTCTAACTCTGTGTGTGTGCGTTAAGTGTGTGTGTAAGTGTGCGTGTTGACAGTGGGGGAGGGTGGCTGTCAGAGACAGAGAGACAGAGAGAGACAGAGTGCATTTAAAGTGTATTATCCTAACTCTTCACAACTTTTTACATATGAAAAACAAGTAATTCTTACGAAATATGTTTATCATATTTTCAGAGACCGCAAAAACATTTAAAATATTACACATGTAAACTAGCAGAAGAAGACTATAATACCAAGGATGAACACAAGATGACCTCATAGGATAAGGAATCTTTTTCAGCTTATTCTCAGTCTGTCAGAATGATGTAAAAGCGTTTTGGATAAAACTTTCTATGAAGCCCCTATTTATAATACATTATAATGGTATTTATAAGGGATTAAAATGAATGCATAATGCATTATAAAAACATTATAATATGTTATATCATCTCATGAATAATCATAACAACAATTATAATACATTAAAATACTTGAGTATTTGAGGTTATAACTTTTAAGATTATGATTTTTTATAACACATAATGGACAACAAATCAAATCTACTTAATTTATAACGGACTATATCATATTACATTTATGTTTTACATTATATATTATGTATTATTTTGATGGTCCCCCTAGTCTATTGACAATAAGCAATTGTACAACTACATGTGAACTAACACTCCTTAGAGTATTATAAATACGGGCTTCATCGAAAGTGATGCTGCAGTTTGCTTTTAACCCTTTCATTGCTGTAACCCTTCAATCCAAACTGCCACAGGATTACTGTCAATGCATGTGCCCGCTGGGCCCCATTTTCCTGATGCTACCGGCATGGCGATTGCGCTGGCGGCGAGGGCCCGTCATCGCTGCTTGCAGCTATATTTAGGGCCCGAAGCCCTGAAAGGGCGAAGGCCCTATTGATCCCCTAAGGATTATTATTAGGGCCCGAGCCCTAAAAGGGCGAAGGCCCTATTGTTTTTCTAAGGATTATTATTATTATTATTTTTTTTTTTCAATGTTTTTGGTGGTTTTGGGGCCCTTAACATGCTCAAAAACTCTTGAAAATTGGCACACACATTGGAATCTGCGGCCATTAGGACGTCGCAGAGACTGGGACCCAGGCGTGGCACAGGGGCTCTACGACGCCCCCTGCAACGCAGTCAGAAAACTTGATGTATAGCTCACACATACTTGCACGTATTCATATGAAACTCAGTACACATATAGATCTCATTGAGCCGAACAACTTTCACACTCATGTCAAAGGCTCCACCCAACAGGAAGTGAGCTATTCAAGGCTGTTTAAAAAGCGCATGCTCTGGAATTTGATATACTCCTCTGAGGCCTTTATTCCGATGGCAGCCAAACTCGGTCAGCATGATCTCAAGACATTGGGGATGCAAAATTGCCAGGGGATTTTTGATATCTCGAACGGTTTGGCTGTGGCGAGGCGACGAAATTATGGCGAAAAATGAGAAACAGGAAATGGCTAATAACTATTGCACACATTGTCTGATTCTGATGAAACTTCAGGAGTTTGTTAGTTGTATGATGCCGATCACATAGATGTGACTATCATAAGTCAAAGTTATAGCGCCACCAACTGGCAGCAGGAAGTGTGTCGTTTTCAAAATGCTTTTAAATCAGCCTCTTAATTTTACTCGATTTGCTTCAAACTTCATCAGAACATTGACAAAACACGGCCGATGAGAATCTGTAAAGGGGTCGTTGATATATTAAATTCTGTTGCCATGGCAACGTGTCAAACTTTAACATTTGTTTCCTGTGCTTTTGGGCCACTTAATAAGCTTAGATTTTCATGAAACTCAACACACACATCAGTATTAATGACAGTTAGACACTGGCAAAGGCTCATAAATGGGCGTGGAGGAGGCGCCACCTTTTGTCAAAAGTTGGGGGGTTAGTTTTAGCTACAGACACCAAATTTGGTATGTATATTGTTCTCATCAAGCTGGACAACTTTCTAATTTACACCTATTAGGTGCGACCAACAGGAAGTCTGCTATTTTGATTTGAATGTGGATTTTTGGAAAAATCAGGCTATAAACAAATTCATACTCCTCCAAGCAGGAATGAGTAGTTCACAGCAAACTTTGTAAACATGATGCCAACATACTGAAGATGTTAAATTGCAAGCGGATTTGGGATATCTTGAACGGTTGATTTATAGTGATTTTTTTGAAATTAGCAGAAAAAACATAACCGTAATATTGAAATGCAGCATCCAAACACTTAAAAAAAATTTTCATACATAGAACTAGTCATTCTGAGAAATAAATGCTTAGTTCCATCGATATAAAATAATCAACAAAAAACAGAAAATTAAAAAACTATTAAACATCTGCTCTCACTCTAACTCTCTCCCTCTAACTCTGTGTCGGGGGATGGGCTTAAGTCTGTGTATGTGTGTGTGTAAGTCTGACTGAGGTAGTTGAGTGGCTGTGTGTGTGTGACAGAGAGAGAGAGAGAGAGAGAGCATTTAAAACGCATTATCCTAACTCTTCACAACTTTTTACATATGAAAAACAAGTCATTCTAAGGAAATGTGTTTATCATGTTTTCAGAGGCTGCAAAAACATTGGAAATATGACACTTGTAAACTAGCTGATGAAGACTGTAATACCAAGGATGAACACAAGATGACCTCATAGGATAAGGAATCTTTTCAACTCTAATCCTATCTCATTCTCATTGTGTCAGAATGACTTAAAAGCATTTTGATTTTAACCCTTTCATTGCTGTGACACTTCAATCCAAACTGGTACAGGGATACTGTTAATGCATGTGCCCGCTGGGCACCGTTTTTCTGATGGCACCAGGGTTGCGGATGCGCTGGCGGCGAGGGCCCGTCATCGCTGCTTGCAGCTATATTTATTTATTTATTTATTTTTTTTTCGACTAAACGGGGCATTTTGGGGGCCTTAACATGCTCAAAAACTCTTGAAAATCGGCACACACATTGGAATCTGCGGTCATTAGGACGCCACAGAGACTGGGACCCGGGTGTGGCACAGGGGCTCTACAGCGCCCTCTGGAACACCTTCCCGAAACTTGATGTATATCCCGCACATACTTGCACGTATACATATGAAACTCGGTACACATGTAGATCTCACTGAGCCGAACAAATCACGTACTCTATGTGATGAGCTAATCCCAACAGGAAGTGAGCTATTCAGGGCTGTTTAAAAAGCGCATGCTCTGGAATTTGATATACTCCTCTGAGGCCTTTATTCCGATGGCCACCAAACTCAGTCAGCATGACCTCAAGACATTGAGGATGCTAAATTGCGGAAGGATTTTTGATATCTCGAACGGTTCGGCCGTGGCGAGGCGACGAAATTATGGCGAGAAATGAGAAACAGGAAATGGCTAATAACTATTGCACACATTGTCTGATTCTGATGAAACTTCAGGAGTTTGTTCGTTGTATGATGCCGATCACATAGATGTGACTCTCATAAGTCAAAGTTATAGCGCCACCAACTGGCAGCAGGAAGTGTGTCATTTTCAAAATGCTTTTAAATCAGCCTCTTAATTTTACTCGATTTGCTTCAAACTTCATCAGAACAATGTCAAAACACGGCCGATGACAATCTGTAAAGGGGTCTTTGATACATTAAATGCTGTTGCCGTGGCAACGTGTCAAACTTTAACATTTGTTTCCTGTGCTTTTGGGCCACTTAATAAGCTTAGATTTTCATGAAACTCAACACACACATCAGCATTAATGATAGTTAGACCCTGGCAAAGGCTCATAAACGGGCGTGGAGGAGGCGCTCTATAGCGCCACCTGTTGTCAAAAGTGGGGGGGTTAGTTTTAGCTACAGACACCAAACTTGGTATGTATATTGGTCTCATCAAGCCGGACAACTTTCTAAATTACACCCATTAGCTGCGACCAACAGGAAATCTGCTATTTTGATTTGAATGTGGATTTTTTGAAAAAT
>VONZ01003145.1:0-27580 GCA_012976165.1 Labeo catla | reverse complement strand
CTTTATTCTCATAATTTTGACTTTATTCTTGAAATGTTTCGGACTTTATTGTCATAGTATTTTCTCAATCTTAAGATTCGTTTTTATTTGTTAATGCGGCTCTACAATGTCATCGTAGTAAATAACATTATTTTTGTATCACTGAGATATTGTTCTAGTTTGTATTAATATTTCGAATCGGTTTTACTTTTTATATATTTTCTTTTCATTTTCACTTCTGTTACATTTTAAATTGAGTTTGAGTTTTTATTTAGTAATTTTTTTATTTTAATGTAACTAAAATTTTAACACTTAGTTTGGTTTTTTGCCTTTTTATATTATATATATATATATATATATATATATATATATACACACACACACACACACATAGACATACACATATTATTACTATTATATGATTATTATCAACTAGCTGAAATGAATTTTTGTATATTTTATTTTGAGTTTTAATTTCAATTTTAGTTTTTGTTATCTATAATAACAAGGATGTAAATACAGTCAGTACTATAACGAAAGCTGTGTCTTAATCTTGAGAGTTTTGAAGTGGAAATGCTTTCATAACCAAAAGAACATGTGATTATACGTTGCTCCTTATAAAAACAGCACTACCGTCCAGTATGTTGAAATAGACCAACTAAAAACCAGCACAGACGGATGCATTTCTGTGGATATGAAAGGATATTTTGACACAGATGCTGTTGATGGAGCTGACAGACCGATGTTGAAGCCTCAGCTTCCTCTCCAGCCTCATGAAACAGGAAGCAGTCACTGTTTTCATCCTGCGCTCAAACAAAGCCGGCCTCTTCCTCCATACAGCAGATAAATCACAGGAGGAATTAAAGACGAGAGGCCATGAATCCTCAATGTGCCACTTAATGGCTCTCTTAAATATGACGGGCGAGCGGCGGGACGCTCGTGAACGAGGGCCGGCCGTGTTTAATGTCAGTCAGTGAGAGGAGCCCAAATGCCAGCGCTGACACGAGCCAAACGCGCACTCACGACGGACGATCCCGCAGGATCAGAGCTGCTGAACGCCGCCTTAAGATCAATGCTCCAGAAAAACCTGATCACAACAACTACACGACACCACATAAAATAAACACATAAAACAATTTCAAATAAACTAAACTAAAAGAAAATATATTTTTTCAAATGTAAAAAGAACAAAAAAATAAAATATTACAAAATTAAACTTAACGAAAAATAAAATAACATAACATAAAAATAGAATAAAAAGTAAAAAAAAGCTGTAGCATCTTGGCCAAACAACTGGCTGTAAATATGGGGCTCTGAAGGAGACAGCAGAAGGACACTCCTGACGGTCTGAATGGAGTCATGATGCCGTAAGGGCCTCCGTCCTGTGATGTCTGTGCCAGGCGAAGCCCTCGCGCCCGTCGCTCCGCTCCAGCTGTGCCAACATCAGCCCCAGGGACGCCGTACGGAGCGCGCTCAAACGGCCTGTTGTTAATGAGGCTGTGAGAGGAACAGCCTGTGGCTGTTCTTCATTCTCTCTGTTTTAATTAGGCTCTGATTAAAGGCACGTCGCTCGCCCGTGATGTGTGACGCTCTTTGTTAGAGCTTTTAAAAACACGCGGAGAGACGGACGGAGAAAAGAGGCGCTTGTCCATCCGACGAGGCCATCAGAGATCATGTGGGTTTATCTGGAGCAAACGCTGAACGATGAGGCGTATTGTGCTGAAGAAATGAACACATCGTTACGCAACTCTTCCTGATGAACTACAGCACAAACAAACACAGAACACAAGAAACACAAGCAAAACTCACACACACAAAACACAACCAGACTGTAATAAACTCACCGACAAACGACTAAAACAACAAATTACTATCTACCTGTCTATCCATCCATCCATCCGTCTATCATCTATCCGTCCATCCACCTAATATATATTTATTTATCCATGCATTCACCTAACTTTCCATCCATCTGTCCATCCATTAATCTATCCCTCCAGCCATCCATCTATCTGTCCATCTATTTATCTATCCGTCTGTCCATCTATCCATCTGTCTGTCCATCCATCCAAGTCTGGCTGTCCGTCCATCCGTCCGTCCATCCGTTTGTCCGTCAAATTCATCTGTCCGTCCGTCCATCCATCAAGTCTGGCTGTTTGTCCATCTATTCATTCATCTGCCCATCCCTCGTCCGCCCATCTATCTATCGGTTCATATCTATATCTATCTATCCATCCATTCAGTTTCATCCATCCATCCACCTACTTCCATTCATCCATCTTTAATTCGTCTGTCCATCCATCGTGTCCATCCCATCCATCCATCATCCATCCATCCATCCTGCTCAGCTATCCATTTGTCCATCCGTCGCCCATTCCGTTCATCCATCCGCCACCTATCCGGCCCATTCGTCCTTCCATCCATCCACCAAGTTCGTTCGTCCGCTCTTTTCATCCATCCATTCGTTCATATCTGTCCATCCACGTCCATATCCATCCATCCATTCATTCATCCATCCGTTCAGCTTATATCCATTGTCCATATCCGTCGTCTGTCCGCTCATCCATCCGCTACACCTATCCACCTATCTGTCCTTCCATCCATCCACTAAGTTCGCTCGTCCGCTCTTTCATTCATCCAGTTCTCCTGCAACTTCTGTGTCCCTTCATAAATCCGCTGTCCATCTTGTTTGTCCGCTCATCCATCCAGCTATCCATCCGCCTGTCCATTCGGCACATTCCATTTGGCGTCCATCCATCTACCCATCCGTCTGTCCCTCCATCGATCCGTCCATCTGTTCGTCCGTTCATCCTTCCATCAAGTCCGGCCATCCATCCATCTATCAATTAATCCATCCACCTATATTTCCATCCATTCAGCCATCCGTCTGTCTATCCCTCCATCTATCCATTCATCTATCAATTTATCCATCCATCCACCTATCTTTTCCATCTATTCGGCCATCCATCTGTTCATCCATGTGTCCATTCATCCATCCATCCATCCACCCATCCATTTATCAGTCCATCCACTGCTCTTTCCATCCATCTACCTATCTTTTCTATCTATTCGGCTGTCCATCTGTTCCTCCATCCATCTATCCATTCATCCATCTAAGTGTTTGTGATATCTTCTCTTCTATTTTATATGATTTGAATCAGTTCATACTCTCATTCAGTCATTGGCTACATTTCATTACAAACGAGTAATTCCAGCAGCAGGAGTGTGAGTGTATAGTGTGCGCTGAGAGCCGTACCCGTCTGACGCTGTTGGATGGAGATCAGATGTGTGTAAACACGCAGATGTGTTTGCCTGTGTGTGAAGATACACTTGTGCGTGTGTGTATTTTCACGGTTGGTTTGACAGCGGCCGTCAGGGTCTCTCTATCTGTCCCATGAAACGCAGGACCACTGACTAATGGATGGATGTGTCCCAAAATTAATTAGCCTGACTAATGTAGTGTGTACTTAATGCCACTGTCGCCTTTGATTTATGACGGGCCAAATGCACAAACACTGTATGAAATGGAGCTTTATTGTGTAAGAATGAATTAACACACACACACACAGACGGGTGCGAGGTCTCTATCCACCACAGATTCTGCCATGTGTGCGTGTACACAAACGCATATGGACAAACACGCAAGCCAGCACACGCACACACAAACACACACACACACACACTCCACAATACACAGATACAAGATGCAAAGAACTGTCTTTATCGTGTTTACTTAAGAAACCACACAGAACACTTAATAACGTGCTAAAAATCTCTTAAAACATAGTAACCACATGACATTAACATGAAAAAAAAACATAAAATATCATATTACGTAAGAACACAAAACATAATGCAACATAACATAACAAAATGTAACGTATCACAATGTAACAACAGGATATAACATCACATAATTTGATGTAACAATGTAATATAACAAACAACGCAACAATTTAACAACGTAACATAAGACAACATAAAACGTAACAAAGTAACATAACGTAGGATAACAAAACATGTAACGTAATGTAACATAGCGTAAAGCATAACATAACATAAAACAGCACACACACACAGTTTCATTGTTTTTCTCTATTTCTGTGTAAAAACAAACTGATCTGACATTGGCATGAGGCCATCAATTAGAAAGCTCTTCCAATGTTGAAAAATGAACATTTTATGAGCCTCTGACTGCTCATTAATGAGCAGTTTACATCAGTCATGTACAGCGAGGCCTCGCTCGCGGCCCCACCTTTAATTTCATGCTGCTCGGCCCTCAGAAAGACAGAGGACAAAAGAACGAGAGATTGATGTTTACATGTGCCGCCCCGCGCAGGAGCCCAGCGCCACAGATAGGGGGCGTCGGAGCGATCGCGTCCTCCCATCAACCAGCCAATACACTCCAATTAAAAGCAGCACAAGTTATGTCACGAGCTCAGTAGATCAAGTCAGTAATTAACCCGCCCGTCGGCCCCTATCAATCCTGAGATTGGAACGGCCGCCATTTTCCCACAAATTAAATTTACATTCTATTAAGTTTAATTAGGAGGGATTTTAAATATACTGGAGTCCAGGCACACGGCCGCGCTGCTGTCACTACACAAACTGATTCACTACCGGCAGAGCCCCGGGGTCCCGTCCCATCCCAGCATGCACCTCTGCGCCACAGCGGGGTCGAACGGAGCCCACGGCACACAGGTGGTCACATGTGACACGGATTTTACCATATTCTCATACTTTCATTTTCTCTGAAAAATGAATCCTGAAACAACTCAACCTTCAATTCAACCCCAAAAGAAAGAAAAAAAAAAAAAAATTAAAACACCAAATTTCTTTATACTCTGAGTATAGGTCAAGTATTCATGCATATATAAATTTAAGCAAGTATAGTACGTTTTAAGATGTCTTATATATATATATATATATATATATATATATATATATATATATATATATATATATATATATATATATATATATATACCTACACTTAAAATATTTATAACATTTATCTGTTTTTGCAAATGAACTTATACAGTTAAACTATCTTTAAGAATAATATTTAAAATGTAATATAGTGTATATAGCATACATTTTAAGTATAAAATATCTTTATTAAAAAAAGTGTGCATATATATATATATATACTTAAAGATATTTTAAGAATATATTTATTTTATTTGTATAATTATTATATTTTATATAGGTGCTATATATACTTAGATGTTTAAATTATGAAGTATAAAATATCTTTATAAAAAGTATAAATAAATAGATACTTTAACTTTATAAAGAAGCATAAATATATAAATCTATCCTTAACGTTTTTAAGTTGATGTAATGATATCTTTAAGTGATATTTAAATATTTGCATTATTAAATATGATGCACAATCATTACTGGGCACTTCGTCAGACGCACATTTAAATAAACTGGTGTGAATTAGTGTGCACTAGTGTAAATCAATCTCTAGTTAAACTGCAGTGAAAAAAAAATCAATACAGCGGCGCAATCTGAGTCGAGCTCAGACCCAACACTAATTGTGCGGCTGACGTTAATTGACATTAAAGTGTTGAACTAGTTCCTCACTGCCAGACCAACACACACACACACACACACACACACACACACACAAGGCTATCTTGTTTATGTGCTTTACACCATCATTGCTGCACACTTTACTACACACACAGACGCACATATCTCTAAATCAGATGTCTAAAAGAGCGGCGGATCTATTTTAACGAGCTCTGGCCGGTGATGACATCAGAGCGATGGCTGCATGTGAGTGCCTGCATTCAGAAACAGGTGAAGCACAACTCACATAAACCAGCTTTACTAGTCCAGAGTCTGTGTGTGTGTGCACCTGGTATTCATCACGTTATGGGGACCAAATGTCCCCACAAGGATAGTAATACCAGTAAATTTTGACCTTGTGGGGACATTTCTGAGGTCCCCATGAGGAAACAGGCTTATAAATCATGCACAATGAGTTTTTTTGAGAAAGTAAAAGTGTGCACAGTCTCCTGTGAGGGCTAGGTTTAGGTGTAGGGCGATAGAAAATACGGTTTGTACAGTATAAAAACCATTACGCCTATGGAATATCCCCATAAATCATGTAAACACAACATATGTGTGTGTGTGTGTGCGTGTGTGTGTGTCCAGAGGATACATGTACTGACCTCACACACACACACACACAGTCAGCATCTCAATGATTGTCCTGCAGGTAGCGTTTCCATCATGAGCAGCACATAAACCCAGATTGTAAGTGTCCAGGGGAAAAAGCTTTCAAAACTAAACACCCTATTAAAATAAAACTATTATTTACATGCAGCTCAAAGTGCATTTTTACTGATGAAAACTTTATGGAAGTAAAAGAATTAATCCAGCAGATGAAAAGTATATTAGATATCAGCCTTAAATGAACCTGAAGGTCAGAAAAAACACTGCGGGGAAAAAAAAAAAAAAGTAATAAATGTAATAAACAGCTTAATAAATAATTATAGATATTTAATCATTATTATTTAGTACATTTCATTTTACATATTACTGTAAATTAATGCATTATTTAATCAAATAAAATAAAATTTCATATAACTCAGTACTATATTAATATTAATAAATTATATATATATATAAACACACTACAGTTTAAAAGTTTTAGATCAGTAAGATTATTTTCTGCTATTCAAGACTGCATTTATTTGATTAAAAATACATTAAAAAATTGTGAAATATTATTAAAATGTAAAACAGCTGTTTTCTATGTGAATATCTGTTAAAATGTAATTTATTTCAGTGATCAAAGCTGAATTTTCAGCATCATTACTCCAGTCTTCAGTGTCACATGATCCTTCAGAAATCAGAATAATATACTGATTTGCTGCTTGATTTCACAAGATAATGCATTATATAAAACATGATCACATACTCTAATCTTATTTTGTGTGGAAAATACTTCATATCACAAATATATAAAGACTGAAAGTTCCCTGTTTGTGTTCAAATTCAGCTTGTCATTGGATTTTCACTGATACAGTGTTACAAATCAAGGTGTGGCTTCCATAAAATCTGACACCTTGTCTTATATCTGCATCAAATAAAAAGTTGAGGCTTGTTTATGACAACTAATAAAAACCATTAACCTGATGGATGAACAGATGGACAGCCAGAAAATAACACTAAGAAACTCCTGTTCTGTCGCACAAGGGATTGTGGGTAATTTTAGCCGAACCCCGTGCACAGATACACACAAATCAGACTATTTTAAATGCATTATGATATGTGGATTTTCAAAGCCACACGGGATGAGCATCATTACAGCAATTCAACAAGCACCTCCTTCCTGCCACACACAGGACCTGAGTGAGAACAATGAGCCGCGGATCTGCTGAGCTGGTTTACGGCCCTCACATATACGACTCATTAGGGTCCTCAGGGGCCCAGCTGTGTTTGCAGAGTGGCCCTTCAGCAGCATTGTTATGTGAGGAGGCTTTTCTCACACTCATTGTGTGCTAATGACGCCTTTAAACAGCAGCGAGAGCCCTTCAGACCCTCCAGACCCTTCAGACCCTTCAGAGATAGTGTGTGAAACAAGACGCTATAAAAACTTAGAGTTTTCTTGCATTTGAAGTCCAAGTTATTTTACATGTTAAGAGCAATTTCGAGTGCAAATGTCCTGATGCTGTGAATTTGAACAGTCTGATCAAATGAGTAAAGATGATATTAAAAATGCTTTTTTTCATATTCATATCATGTGGTTCATTCATCACTCTGGAAATAGAAGGTCAAGTCAAGCACAATGCATTATGGGACACAGCATGTAATGCTGCATTTGAGCATCTTAGCAAATGTGACATTTGAGTAATCAATGCATACTGGGAATCAGTGCTTATAGACTGCTATAGTTTTAATATTTTGAATTTCAGATTAGATTTTTACATTTTTTTTGTTTTCAAGTACCTTTTTTGTTTCAGTTACTTGTTTTTGTCATTTATTGCATTTTTTTCATTTTCACTTTAATTTTAAAGTTTTAGTGCAACGTTTTAGTGTAAAACTGTTACATTTTTTAGTTTTATTTTAGTTATTTATTAGCTTTATGTTATTTTGTTTTAGTTATTTTAGCACCAAATGTTGAATTTGAATCTATCTGGGAAAAAAAAAAGTATATTTTAAAAACAGGTAGTGTTTATTTAGCTCTTTTTGCTTATTTTTACATTTATGAAATACTTGTTATTAAATATATTCAAATATTTATTATTATTTACCACATACTGTATTGGAAATACATTGTGGGAAACATTGTGATTTACAATAAATAAGAATTAAAAAAAAAATGTTATATAAATGTATATAAAACATTTAAAAATATTTATAATGAAATGTTTTAAGAATGTATAGTATTTTAAAATATTAATTAAAGAAAAAAATACACACACACACACTTAATTATATATTGTATATATTTAATTTTATATATATATATATAAACTTTCCCAAAAATTATAATGAAATGTTTTAATAAATTATCGCATCTATATTTACAACGAAACAAATTAAAAATTTATAATAAAAATTACATATATATAATAATTATTTAATTTTATATTTAAGTACTACTGTAAAATAATGCTTCATTAAATTCATTATTTAATCAAATATAATAAAATTTCCAATAATTCAGCACTATATTAATATATTCATTTTAAAGTAGTTTATATTTAAATACATGCACTACAGTTCAAGTCTTCTCAAGAAAAACATTAAAAGCAGTGCAAGACTGTGTTTATTTGATTCAAATTACAGTAAAACTTGTGAAATATTACTCAAATTGAATGTAAGTTTTATTCCAACTATATACATATATAACATAATTTAGTACATATTGTATTGAAACTTTGTGGGAACATTGTGGGAAACTCACTGTAAGGTGAAGCAGTGTGTTCTGCTGCAAATGTATTAGGTCACACAAGTACTCTATGCAGTATACTTCAGCAACAGTCAGTCCAGTATGCTAGCATGTTATTGTGAAGACAGCCAGTGTGTGAGAGTGTTTGTGTGAGACACTGTGAGCGTTTGACTGACCTCAATGACCTGCTTGGAGTCCAACCTGAAGTTAAAGTCGCCGAAGATGAAGTACGGCAGCCGCTCGAACCGCTGATCCGTGATCCTGCGGAGAGATTGAGACACACTCGGTCAGTCGTGATCATCTGTGCAGCAGCCCCACCTAGTGGACGAGCGAGTGACAGATGATTGACAGCCGACCCGCTGATGTCGCTCATCCACTCAGGAGGCTCTGTGGGTGTTTCGTCCGCTGATTGGTCGATCCGGTCACTCTGAGCGTTCGGCTGCGCTCACGGCAGGATTCATGAAGTCCAGAACTCAAGATTCACGCACCTGCAGGTCTCGGCGACGTCTTAAAAAACGCACCTTAAACGAGGGATAATTAACTCCCCATAGCAAATAATTTACTTGAGCGAGCGATGAAGAATTAGGCCGAGCCGGACGAGCGCGTGCGTGTGGATTAATGGAAGGAGGATGCTGGGCCGGCTAATCGGCGGGATAAATCTCAGCTCACTCCCAACACCTAATAACAATGTATTTATGGCCCTGTAAAAGAGAAGCTTCTCCGCCCGTGCCGCCGCACTCATAAAACACACACTTTTACATCTCGGACGCTTCACTGGCACTCAAACTCACCGCACGACTTCAGATCCACTCGACTGACCCTTACAGACTTGATGGGATCTGATACTCTGATACATATATATATATATATATACATATATATAGTGTATATGTGTGTTTGTGTACATATCTCCAATATTTACCATTATTTAATATAAATATGAATTTATCATTAATTCAATTCCATTCTATTTAACTATATGTATCAAATATACATTTTTTTCCAATTTAACGCATTAAAAATATTTAATTAACGCAGGGATCAGGTGAGGCTTCACCTCAGCACCAGGTGTGAGTCAAATGAGCGCAGAAATGGCACCGGTGACAAGGAGCTTCAATAGAACAACAGTGAACTGCGGTCAGATGAGATGTTTTCAGGCCATATGTCAGTAAAAACTAAAAAAAGCTTTATCTTTATTTAATTTAGTGTTTGATAACTTTATTACATTAGGCTGTATCTTCTTGCTGAAGGGCACAGGTAGCTACATGACATTTATTATAATGTGGTTTATGTGAAGATTGTTTTAAATTCAGTTAAATTACACATTATTTTTAAAGTTGAATAAATGTTAAATTGATAGCTCTCAATTATACTGTAATGCTGAATGGCTATAGTCAGTGGTTAAATATTAGGTAAAAAAAAAGACATCAGTTGGTATCAGTGATACTTGCCTTCAGTCATAAAAAAAGATGGCATTAAACATTAAAAATATGTTTCTACAATAAGATTCAATGTGAAATTGATATATATTAGTGGAATTAAATACTTATTTAAATTACATTTTCGGTGGGATTACTCATGATTAATTTAAGGAAAAAAATGTGTGATTAATTAGTTACATTTTTTAAAAAAACGTTATTATATGTGTGATGCGATGTGGGAAAACCCATCGGATGTTGCACTGGGACGTTTTCAGGAAATTCAAAAAAGGTTGAAATGTCAGTTTTTTGTCAAAATTGGGTTTTCATTAAATTATTAATCTATAACACCTTGTTTATCATCTCTGAAAATATCTTGGCAAAATTCATTTGTTTAGTGCAGAAAAATAGCAATTTATTGCAGCAAGCAGAAATAACTGTCTTTCTCATATGTTAAGAACACACTGAGGTGCACAAACAGTTAACCTATCAAAATAAATCACATTTAGTTTTATTTACTTATTTTTTAATCTTGTAAGATAACGGAGTTCTTACTCGTCTCAGTCTGCTCAATCTTGGTGATGTCAGTGCCCTAAACCATGTTAGAATGAGCTATTTTACATCTAGAGATGAAGGATCGGATGATGAGTCCGATGACAGTCTGTTTTATTCACAGTGTGCGAACAATTGCGCTGCGCTCGCTTTTCTAAATGTAAACTACAAGGTACAATATTCATGCTCTAAACATACAAGGGGTGATCAAAAGTTCAGAGACTACGCCCATGATAAACAACGGAATAATGAAGCAGTATAGCGCTCCTGACTTGACAGACAGCTCTTGTTAAACCCGTGAATTGAAAGTGAAAACACATTTTTCTCAAAATTACATTCCTGAAAATCAGAACTTAAGAACTATGGTCACGTTCAAAATAAAAGTAGTTTGGGAAAGGGCTGAAACACAGCTTCCATATGGAATCAAAACCTAAAAAAGGCAAAATTTCACCATGTGTTGGGTATTCCTACATTGCATCATGTAAATAAATATTTATATATTAAAATTACATATCATAATATTTCAAAATTTATATTTGACATGTATATATTAACATAATATAAAAATTATATTATATACTGAATATACTATATTTTAGTTCAATAATGTTTATTTAATATTTAGTATTTTGGGGGAGATATATTACATTTGTGGAATAGTTCTGATCCTTCTTTTACCGTTAACCACTTTTTGAGGAGAGACTAGTCTTGTTTCTTTTTAAAGAAAACACTTTAGATTATTACTAAAATGGAAAAAAGTTATTTAAAACAAAAAAATTAAATGAAATATATTTTAAAGTGAAATATTTTTTTTCCAAAAGATGTTTTACTTTAAAAATCTAAATAAGTTGTGTTCTGAATTTGAGGTTGATATCTCAAAAAATGGGCCTTCAGTCAGATTTAGTTTAGCTGCAGTACCAAACACTTCCACTAGATGAAATCTGCTTCCCATTCATTTCCAATGCACTCATTTATGACACTGAACAGCCAAGAACGTTTAGCCTTTTCATGTCCAATCATGTCCATTAATTTTTTTGTGTATGTGTTCATATAGCAAGTACCAAACCTTTACCAAGTTTCGTACAAATTCAGTGAAGTAAAAAATGACTTTTGAAAACAGTTCCGGTCCTTGATTCTGATTGGTTGAGCCGTGTTTGAAGCATACACCTTTGTTTACGTCCGTGTGTTGCTTGGCAACCACTTTGTTGCAACCACAACAAAGTGTTACATTGTTTGGCGGAAGAATGTTTTTATTAATCTCATTACACTTTATTTGCTCTGTTTTATTTTGTGAAACCTTTACTACGTATATGGAATAACCGCTCTGTGTCGTGCCTAACAACACCCCTTTGCTGTTATACATTCACTGTAAACCACGGCTTCTTGGGGATTTATTGTTTTATTAAAAAACTAAATGTACAATTTTTGTGAAAATGAGTGAAAAGCTCAGACAGAGAGAGAGAGCTGTATGTATAAAGTGAGTGTGAAATGATAACAGTTTGAGATCTAGTAAAGCATCTGTCCCCAAGTGTGTGTGTGTGTGTGTGTGTGCGGGCAGCTTTATCTCAGTAACAGGCGTGTCTAATGCAATGGCCGCCGGGTTTTGTCCTGAGACCCGAGTCATGAGCGGCGGGTCAGAAGGTAACGCTTTTCACATCAGACAGGAATCAACCACTCTAGCAACTATCAATTCATATATTATCCATATTATATATCCACTACTATATTACTACTAATTTCTATGCAACATTTGTTATTTAATACTTAGATTATTTATATAAAATATATTTTTTATTTAGTATTTAATTTACATTTTTAACTCTTTAAAATAAGATGCATTGAAATGTATATATATATTTAAATATTTATGATTTATTTCAATTTATTATTTATTATAATATTTATATACACTGCCATTCAAAAGTTTGGGATCAGTAAGATTTTTATTGTTTCCAACACTGATAATAAATCCGCATATTAGAATGTTTTCTGAAGGATCATGTGACACTGAAGACTGGAGTAACGATGCTGAAAATTCAACTTTGCATCACAGGAATAAATTGATTTTAAAGTATAATAAAATAGAAAGCCACTATTTTAAATTGCAATAATATTTCACAATATTACAGTATTTTCTGTATTTTTAATCAAATAAATGCAGCCTTGATAAGCAGAAATATCTTTAAAAAAAACATTAAAATCTGATCCCAAACTTTTGAATGGCAGTGTACACTTTAATAAATAATATAAATGTGTATTTTAGTTTTTTATTTTTAATTTTGTACAAATTATATATACACATGAGATATAACATTTTGTGTCTGTAGTGAAATGTATATTTTTTTTTTACAAAATTTGGTATTATTTATTATAATATTTATTATTAAAATGCCTGTATTAATTATTTTTTTTATTTTGTAAAAATTATATACAAATAAGATAATATTTTGTCTGTAGAAAAAGATTTATTTTAAAATATTTATTATTATTATTTAAATTTATTATAATATTTATATAGAAATACATAAAACTTTTATATTTATTTATTTTTTATTTAAAAAAATAATTAGCAATTAAATAATTTTAATTTTAATATTTATTATTTATTACAATATTTATATCAATTTATTTAAATAATTTTAATATTTTGTTTTTGTTTTATTACTACTACTAGTAGTACATTTTAATTTTACTCATTAAAAAGCAAAAATAAATAAAAAGTGGCAAATATAAAGGTAAAAAAAAGTGTTAGGTATAGAGGTAAATGTGCAAAACTATAGTTTTATAGTGTTATAGTTTGTCCAAAAGTTGTCAGCTGCGATAGTTGATGTGTTGGTGTGTTGTTGGAGACACCTGTGTGTGAAGCGGCTCAGTGCTGTGGAGACACCAGTGAGGCTCACAAAGCGCCGCACAGCACTAATGCAGCTTTTGTCCCGCACCGGAGGAGAATCCAGGGAGAATGTTAGCATTCCGGGGAATGTGCTCACTGACGGCCGGCTCAATGGACCACCGGAGGCCTCGGGAATGACCTCTGACCTTCAGAGGTGACCACCCTCTGACTGCTGGCCGTTCACAACATTCCCTCGGAGCTGTCAGGTGTGTGTGTGTGTGTGTGTGTGTGGTCATTGAGGGGTTATGGGATATGTTGAAATTATGGCAAAAAATGTACATTTACTTAAAAAAAAAAAAGTCTTAATGTAACTTAAAAATATGCAGAATATATTAAAAAAATATATGAAAAAACATTTAAAATATTTTCTTATAAAATAATAAAATAAAAACAAATAATATATATTATTTTAAATATATTTTTATATTTATTATATATACTATTTATTTTTATTTTTTTTTATTAATATTTAATATTTAAGACAGCAAGGTTGATAAAGTACAACAAGGTGTTCAGGATAATTACTAGTTACTTGTGTTTCTAGTGTGTTCTGCTGCTGTTCTGGGTGATGTGCATTAATTTCTTTATTTTATTTCAGCTAATGTTATTTCAAGTAATGCAAATGTTTTTATAGTTGTAGTTTTAGGTAAGTAATAATAACCCTGGTTTGATGCTTGTGTCAGTGGACGTGTTGTTTGGCTCATGAGGAAATGAATCTCACTGCTCTGCTGTGTATGAATGTGTTTATGTTTAACTGTGAGACTGAATGAGTGTGTGTGTGTGTGTGTGTGTGTGTGTGTGTTGGCGGTGTGTTAGCGGCTGTAGAGTATTTTGTGTATGAGTGTAGGGTGTGAAGGGGCCTGGCTGACTGATTAACCTTCGACCTCTGGGCCTCCCAGGGTGAGAAGGCAGCTAACAAAGTCAATGCTGATCGACACTAATACCTCCATTCAGCAGCGGCGCACTAACACACATCAGCAGACACAAAAACACCACAAATCACTCCCACACATCCACCACCAGCGCCTCAATCTGATGCGGAGGTCACACGCATCCCAGCATCCTCCACATCTACACACCAACTCAACTACATTCATTAGAAAACTTAAATGAGTCACGCCAAGGTCACATACTGATTAAATATTTTTTAAATTTAATTCTTATTACCATTATATGTGTGTGTGTGTGTGTGTGTGTGTATACAGTATACATATATAGAAAAATGTATTAAGTACATGTACTTCATATATGTACATTTAGTCTTATAGTAAGGTGTATCTAAGTAATGGACAAGAAAAAATAAATTAAAAATAATCTTGCAACTTTTATTGTATAAAAAAGTATCAGATAGACAGATACAGTAAAATTTTCAGTCAATTTGAAAACAACATGCTTTATATATATATATAATCCCTTATAATCTAGTAAATAAAGTAGATTTAAAATATATTTTTATAAATCATTATACAAATAATATTTTTGTAATAAATTAAAAAATAGCAAAGTCTATTAAAAATGGTAATATCACTGTAGTCTACTTATAAACTAATAATCTTAAAAATAAAACTTAATAAAATTAAAAATCTAAATAAAATAAAATAAAAAATAAAATCTATACAAAATATAAAATAAAATAAGTATTATATATATATATATATATATATATATAGTGATATTTAGTAAATAAAATTGTAAAGTCTAATAAATAAAAATAGCAAAAAAAGTCTACTAAATAATTAAACATGGAAAAGTAATAATAAAATAAAACAAAACAAACAAAATGTACAATAAAAAAAAATATATTTTTTTTTTTATCTAGCAAATAAACTTTTTTCTTTACTATGCATTAAAATATATTTTATAAATCATTATACAAATATACAAATAATAGTTTTGTGATATTTAGTAAATAAACACAGTAAAGTCTAATAAATAAAAAAAAATAGCAAAAAAGTCTACTAAATGAATAAATTAAAAAGATATATAAAATAAAAACATGTAAAATAAAAAGTAATATATAATAAATATTATATTATTTTTTAAATGTAGTAAATAAATGTTTTTCTTAACTATGCCTTAAAATATTTTTATAAATAATTATACAAATAATAATTTTGTGATATTTAGTAAATAAACATAGAAAAGTCTAATAAATTTTAAAAATCTATAAAGTCTATTAAAAATAGTAATGTCACAGTAAATTCTACCAAATAAATAAATTAAACATGGAAAAGTAACAATAAAACTACAAATGTAAACAAAATAAAAATGACCGGTCTCTCTAGACATCAGTATCGGTCGAGCAATGCAATGTTTTCTCTGATGATGTGTTCTTTCAGAGATGGAGAAAAACAAGAGCTGGAACTTCTCGCTCTGTGTTTCTCTGTTAAAAACGCTCCACTTATTGACACATTTAGTTCTCTCTCTCTCTCTCTCTCTCTCCTCACACACACACATAAACAGCAGCTCTCTCTCTCTCTCTCTCTGTCTCTCGCTCGCCCTGGTTCCCTTTCAGCCTGTTGTTCTGGGAAAAGCCAAAAGGGAAACATTTAGCCGGGAGCCTCTTTGAGTGGGCTGACAGTTGACTGATGACCATCCATAAAGTCACAAAGAATAGTTGTGTGGCGGCCAGAGCGGCCCGGCGCTTCCCCCTGGGAAACTAATTGCCCTGAATTGTTAACGGCAACATTATTTTTCTGCCAATCACGGCTTTTCAATGGGCCAAAAATGAGCATGAAACAAGCCTTTTGACTGAACAGAAAAGTTAAATGTCTCCAATGTTGATCAAATTAACTTCAGCCGCCTGACAATGGACTATATTTGTGTGAAAATAAAAGCGGGCCACAATGGGGCTCTTTTAGGCCAGATTTCACAGTTGTGATGTAAAACCGCTCCGGCCTGAACCTGAGCACATCTTCTGAAAGGAAGAGCAAATGGGAACATATCTGCGCGCACAAAAGACCGACGAACCCGTCGCCGTCGCGCCGCTCCGATACGTCACAACCAGACAAATCTGCTCGCCGACGCACGTCCGTTCGGCTCCGACGCCCAGCGCGACCAAACCGTTTACCGGCTAAACGAGCGCGGCCGTGCATATCAAACAGCGACCACACAGAATGAAGATGCTTCGGCCCGTCACCGTCCTTCCCAGGAGGCTTTGAGAGATAAACGGCGCTCGTCTGTTAACAGGAACGGAGATACGGAGTTTATCTGATGGGCCGCCGGAGGAACCACGCATTTGGGTCGTCCTGATACATTAACATTTCTAAAAAACACATAGTGTTAAGTAAAGGAAAGAAACTTGGCAGGTGCACGAGACCCTCAAAACACACGCCAAAGTTTTTTCAGATTTTTCCCCAAAATGTTTTGGTCAGCTAAACCCATTTGTGGTGAAATAAAACTTTTTTAATTTGATGGTTTTTACTTTATTTATTTTACATTTTTATCATTTAAATGTAAATAAAATAAAATTAATATTAATTAGCTAAAAGTACGGCTAAGTACATTTTGAGTTTTTAAGATTTCAATAATTTAATAATTCTCTGACGTGGTCAGACGACATGCAGATGAACAAATAAAATATTTTAACTTTTTAGTAAATGTTTCATTTTGACGGTTTATATACATTTATATTTATTTTATTAATTTATTTTAAAAATGTTTTTTGATGGTTTTTAAAATGATTTCATTTAATTTTTATAATTTAATTAAAATAAATGTTAATTAAAATTAATTCATAATAATTAGCTAAAAAATCTTTAAGTACATTTTATGATTTTAAGTATTTCAATAAATTAATAACAATTGTTGATTAATGGTCACATGACATGCAGGTCGCATCATTTTATTTGGATTTTTTTTATTTTTAATTCATGAAAAATCTGTTATTTTGTTTGCTTTTATTTTAAATTACGTACATTTCTGTTTATTTATTAAAACATTTTTGTTTTGACTTTTTTATGAGTTTTTATTTTCAGTGATTATATTTATTTTTTATGATTTAATTAAAATAAATGTTAATTAAAATTAATTCGTATTAATTAGCTACAATACTTCATATTTGTACCCTTTATAATTTTAAGTATTTCAATAAATCAATAATAAAGCGTTGATTAATGGTCACATGACATGCAGGTTTCATCTTTTTAGTGTTTTATTTTGATGTTTTTTATTATTTTTTTTTTTAATTCATAAAAAATGTGTTATTTGGTTTGCTTTTATTGTAAATTATTTAAAATAAAATTAGTTTTTATTAAAAAAAAAAACTTTATTTTGGTTTATTTTGATTTCTTTTTCATTTATAATCTATTTAATATAAATTCTATAATATAAATGTATATTTATTTTATTAATCTATTAAAAAATGTAATTATTATAAAAAAATGAAATTATTTAATTATTTTTTTTTTTAATGATTTAATTAAGATAAATATTCGGATTTTTTTTTTTAAGAGATATAACCATTTTTGTGTTCGGGTCATTTTTGACCCGGATACATATGGAGTCCCATTAGTGTCAAAAAAACATTTTGTAAAGTTATCTATTAAGTTACATTAGTGTCCCTTTCATCACATTACATTAGCCCTTTCGTTACATTAGTCCTTTCCTCACATCTCACACAGTTTTTGAACTGAGTTTTGTTGATGAACATGAATTTGTACACCTATTGATAAACACTGCAGCATGAAATATTCATCACTTTCTTCATCTGAAGATTTAAGCAAGTAAATGTAATTTATTTTGTTTGAGAAAGTAATATTTATGCAGGTTTTATAAATGTAGTCTGTTTGAATTAAATTCCATTCATTCCAACGGAGCTAATACTGGTAATTCTCAGATTTTATGTTCTTATAAATTTCATACAATGACATAATCAAACAACATTTCTCATAACTATTGAAAAAAATATATGCAAATTTTGCACGCTAGTTTTTTTGGTGTAGCTCATGCATAATTTGAAATTTCTTAATTTCTCAATTTTTTGGTTAATTTTTTCACATTCCCTGTCGCTGCTCAATATCATTTTAGTTGAAGTTATGGCTGTTTTATAAAATAGCGATGCAAAAACAAGTTTGCGACTGCATTATGAGGGTTACAAACGAGGTGAATGTGTGAGGAAAAGTCAAAGTGTAAGAGGTGTGAGCGTAGGGGGAGGCTGAAGTTACAGCGCGGCGGACAATGGGCCTGAAAGTCGGTTCCCAACCGGCCGCTGAATGGCCACACTGTTGGAGGTAGCGCTGCTTTCAAAAGGCTGTTCAGCCACATTGTCCTCCTCGATCACAACAGGAGAATAGACTTTACTGGTGGCTGCCAAAAGGTTAGTAGCGCCGCTGAAAAGAGCCCAACATTATTCACCGCTTTGGGGGAAGGTGTTGGGCACGTCCTTTCCCACTCGAGGGGACGTCCTCGCGCCGGCCGGCCGGATCCGAGCTACATTCAGACGTGCGGAAACGGCCCCGTACGGGACGCACCGAAACACGCTTCCGCCTCAGCGAGAGGGATTCCTCGTCTTACAACATCCACGAGGAAACCCGTACGGCTCAGTACAAACTTTGGAAAGAATTCTAGAGTACTTGAGTGATTTTGGTCAGCCGAACTCATTTGAGCTCAAATAAAACTTTACTTCAACTTAATATTTCAAAAAAACATTCACATGATCACAGTTATTTGATGATTTTTTAGTAATGCTTAGTTTGATGGTTTTTATTCATTTATTTATTTGACATTTTCATGGTTTAAATGTTAATTGAATAAAATTCATATTAATATTATTTAGCTAAGTACATTTTGAGTTTTTAAGTTAAGACTGCAATAATATAATAATAATAATTCTTTAAGTACCCTTCAGTTATTTCAATAAATTAATAACAATTGTCAATTAATGGTCACATGACATGCAGGTTGCATATTTTTAGTAACGGTTTTATTTTGATGATTTTTTTGGTTGTTTTTAAAACATAAAAATGTGCCATTTTGTTTGTTTTATTTTAAATTATTAAAAAATAAAACAATTCATATTTTTGTTTCACTTTTTTTCTTTTTAATTTATAATTTAATATAAATCATATAATATAAATTTATATTTATATTTATTTTATTCATTTTTTTAAAAAATAGACTGGTTTTACTCTAAAATGACTTAATTAAAATAAATGTCAATTAAAATAAATTCATATTAATAAACTAACATATTTTCTTTAGCTACATTAGCTTTTTATTTTAATTTCAATTGGCTTTTATTAAAAAAAAAACAACTTAAAAAAAAACAATATTTTTTTTTCATTTTGATTTCTTTTTAATTTATAATTCACTTCATATAAATTATATAATATAATTTTATATTTATTTTAATCATTTTATTCTAAAATGATTTTTTTTTTTAGAATTTAATTAAAATAAATTTTAATTTTTTCATTAATTCATAAGTTCCCTTTCAGATTTTAAGTATTTCAATAAATTAATATCAACTGTCAAATAATTGCACATGACATGCAGTTTCATCTTTTTAGTAAGCGTTTTATTTTGGTGTTCTTTTAATTAATACAAAATGTGCTTTTATTTTAAATTATTAAAAAATAAAATTTGTATTTTTATTTCAGTTGTTTTTATTTAAAAAAAAAAAACAATTCATATTTTTGTTTCACTTTTTTTCTTTTTAATTTATAATTTAATATAAATTATATAATATAAATTTATATTTATATTTATTTTATTCATTTATTTAAAAAATAGACTGGTTTTATTCTAAAATGACTTAATTAAAATAAATGTCAATTAAAATAAATTCATATTAATTAACTAACATATTTTCTTTAGCTACATTAGCTTTTTATTTTAATTTCAATTGGTTTTTATTAAAAAAAACAATATTTTTGTTTCATTTTGATTTCTTTTTAATTTATAATTCACTTCATATAAATTATATAATATAATTTTATATTTATTTTAATCATTTTATTCTAAAATGATTTTTTTTTTAGAATTTAATTAAAATAAATAAATTAAAATGAATTCATTTTCATTAATTCATAAGTTCCCTTTCAGATTTTAAGTATTTCAATAAATTAATATCAACTGTCAAATAATTGCACATGACATGCAGTTTCATCTTTTTAGTAAGCGTCTTGTTTTGGTGTTCTTTTAATTAATACAAAATGTGCTTTTATTTTAAATTATTTAATTATTTAAAAATATTAAGTATTTTATTTAAATTGTTTTTATAAAAAATTGTAAAAACTGTATTTTTGTTTAATTTTGATTTATTTTTACATTTATTTTGTTCATTTATTAAAAAAAAAATATTTTAATTATTTTTATTTACTTTTTTATGATTTAATTAACATAAATGAAATTTATATTAAAATGAAATAATACTAATTAGCCAAAATATTTCCTTACGGTACTCTTTGAAATTTATTATATTTATTATTGAGTTTATATTTCAATCATTTTATAATATGTGCTGTCAGTTCATGCTCATGACATACAGGTGAACAAATAAAATCCTATTACTTACCCATGTTTTATTTTGACTGATTTATTCTAAAACTGATTTCATTTGAGGAGCACATTACTTCAGATTACGCCCGACACTTGAGGAACGTAATTTAATCAGAGGAAAACAAGTGCTGGGATGAAGTGTTTACGAGAAGAATATAAATAAAAGAGCTGAAAATCAGTGAAAATCCTCAATGTAAGCAGGAGGAAAGGTCTTTTTAAACTTCATCCCAGCTGTAAATCAGGGTAAATGATGGCGTAATAAAGTGGAGCGCAAGTTCCTGAAGCGCCGTCCATTAAAGACGCTCCGCTCTCTCATTGGACAGAAAGCGAAGGCGTGAGTGGAAAAATATGATGTGTGAGGTGTAATTCATGAGCGCTTGATGTGGTTTGCATGCATTTATTGAGAGTGGATGTGCTTTCAGCAGATTGTCTCACCTGTCCAACACGAAGCCCAGCGCTTTCTGTCGCGTGCCCGAGTAAACCGACGGACTCTTCTCCCACGCCACCAGGTTAGACGCGTCGTGGAACAGGTGGATGTTCACCAGGTCAAAGGCACTGAGACACAGACACAGAAAACACATTCAACACAACCGACAAACTTCATCATCTGTGTTTCTCAATACAATAAAACCTGACAGCAGCAACGGCAAGGTCACGGTTTGATTCCAAGTGAATCACGTTCAATGCAAAGAAAGTCAGTTCGGATAAAAAAAAAAAAAAAATATCACATGATCAACACCGGTTTCATGGGTTAACCTGCATTTTACTCTTTAAATGTGTACAGGACGAAAAACGTTTTTCCCATGTTTTCATCAGCCGAACCCCTTTAAAGCTAAAATATTTGCTTGTAGCTCCCTGAGATCTCCAGTTAATATTTAATACTTTAACACATTTGCACATTCATGGCTCTCTGATGTCGGTTAACGGTCACTTAAGTGTTTTATTTCAACTGATTTTATTTTCAATTCATTTTATTTGATTTAATATATTTTTTAGTTTTATTTAGATTATATTTATTTAAAATTATCGTATTTTAATAAGTATATTTATATTTTTATTTAATAAAAAAAGCATTTTAGTATTATTCTGATTGATTTATTTTTACTTTTTTTTTTTATATTTCATACTTTTTTAGTAAGTGTTTTATTTTGATTTAATTCATTTTTGTTTTATTCTGACTGATTTTTACATTTATTTTGTTACACTTTATTTTATTTTTAAAAACCTTTTTAGTAAGTATAGATTTTTTTTGTATTTTGATTTAACTTTAAACTATGTATTTATACTATTTATTTATAATTATTTTTATTTAAAAACGTAATTGGTTTCTTTATTTATTATTTATTTAATATAAACTAAGTAATATCAATTTATATTTATTAAAAAAAATATTTCATACTCTTTGTAAGTTTTTGAATTTCAAACAATTTTATTATTATTTCTTTTATTATTATTATTATTATTTATTTTAAATTAGTTAAAATAAAATTGTCAGGTATTTCATTTTAATTGTTTTTATTTTAATTCATTTAAAATGTTTATTTTTCTTTTAAGCTGATTTCTTATATATATATATATATATATATATATACACACATATATATATAAACTTTTATTTATAATATTATATTACATAAATTATATACATTATTGTGTATTTTATTTTGTATTTTGCTTTATCTGTATTTTATTTTAATTAATTTCAAATATAATTTTTAGTAATTGCTTTATTTTCATATTTTTTAATATTAAATTTTATTAACAAAAATTTTTTTACAATTTAATTAATAACTACCTTTTCATCAACTCACAAACTTGGTGGGCGTAAATGAATACCTTTATAATGCATTATTATACAGTATATATACTGTATTTTGATTTAACTTTAAACTATGTATTTATACTATTTATTTATAATTATTTTTATTTAAAAACGTAATTGGTTTCTTTATTTATTATTTATTTAATATGAACTCATTTTAATTGTTTTTATTTAAAAAAAATGTTTATTTATCATTTATTTAGGATATATAGGATTTATATTATATAATATAAATATATATTCATTTTGACTTTTTTTTTTTTTAAATCACACTTTTAGCAACTTCTATTTTGATTTTATTTATTATTGTATTAGTGTTAGTTTATTAAAACTATTTATATTTTTCAGTATTTTAATTGTTTTTATTTTAATTCATTTAAAATGTTTATTTTTCTTTTAAGCTGATTTCTTATATATATATATATATATATATATATACACACATATATATATATATAAACTTTTATTTATAATATTATATTACATAAATTATATACATTATTGTGTATTTTATTTTGTATTTTGCTTTATCTGTATTTTATTTTAATTAATTTCAAATATAATTTTTAGTAATTGCTTTATTTTGATATTTTTTATATTAAATTTTATTAACACAATTTTTTTCACAATTTAATTAATAACTACCTTTTCATCAACTCACAAACTTGATGGGTGCAAATGAATACCTTTATAATGCATTATTATACAGTATATATACTCAGGCTTCATACACAGTGTTTCTAAATGTGAATGTGCTCACAGATAAATATGAATACATCTATCTGTTTCTTTGTTCAGTAATGACTGAAGTGAACTGATCAGAAGTGCGAAGGAAGCGTTTCTCTGACCGGGGCGTCAGTAATCAGGTTTAAAGTGACAGAATGGTAGCGCGGCGTGACTAAGCCTGTTATTCCTCCGTCACCTTTTCATTACCTTCATCCGTTGTCATCCCTCCTTCAGACGCCTCCGTCCAGCGGCTCTTGTTCTCGTGTCATCCTTATATTGAATTAGCCTCTCTCTCTCTCTCTCTCTCTCTCTCTCTGGTCATGTAATGTTGTGTGTCATCTGTCATATGGAAGTGCTCTGCTAACGCGATTACCTGTAATCGAATCCTGCGGTTCAGTCTGGAGAAACTCGTAGGAAAACCCATCGGTCCGCTTACAGTCGCACACAAGAGCGGTTAGTCGTTTAGCAGAAACTTTTATCCAAAGTGACTCGCGCTGACTTATTACAGCTTCACTTCTCTTCTGATCAGGGCTCGAACCTACAACCTGACTCTTACCAGACCAGAGTTTGACAGAAACCACAGTCAAAGAATAGAAGAAAGAACAGGATCCACACTGCTTTCATGGGTTCACCTGCATTTAGGGTAGTGTAGGTCGAAAAACCATGGACTGAAACCATAAACTTTTTTTTTTTCTTTTTTAAATATTTAATTATATTTAAAAATATATATTTTATATTTTTTTTGTTTTATTTTGATCACTGAATCTTTAATTTGATTTAAAATCATTAATTTTAATTTAATTTCAAATAAAATGTGTGCACACTATGTTGTTGTCGATGAACTCACCAGTCAGCCAGCGCCCATCGGGTTCGGATGAAGCCTTTTCTGGACCATTTACACTGCAGGAAGAGAAAGAGAGACCTTTAAACTAAATCACATATGTACGTCCACTGTATTCACCTGCAGACAAACACATTTATTCATTTGATGAGTCATGATTCATTCATTATATGATTCATTTAGAAAGGAAACATTCAGTAAAATGACAGTAAAACAGACAATTCTGTACTATTGCTGGTCTCATCTCTTCTGAACACGTTCAGCGTTTTATTTTTCCAGTTTTGACCAGACCAAAATATATATATTAAAAAATAAATAAAATAATAATAATAATAATAAATTAATTAAAATACAAATCTAATATTTAAATACAAATACAAATACAATATAATATAATATTTTATATTTAAAAAAAATTAAAGATTAAATAAAATAGAAAAAATAACAAAAGACGAAATGTAAAACCAAAATTAAAGTTAAAATAAAATTCTAAAATATATAAATATAAAAATACAATAAATAAAAAAATAAAATGTCAATTTTAATTGTAAAAAGTAAAAATGATAATTATACATTAAGTTAAAATAAAAACATTAAATATATAAATATAAAAAATACAATAAATTCAAACAAAATAAAATGTTAATTTTCATTGTAAAAAAAAAAAATAAATAAAATTAAGCAATAATACAAAAAAACACACACACACACACACACACAATATATATATATATATATATATATATTACAGTAAAAGATAAAAGATAAAAATCACAAAATACTAAATGTAAAATCTAAATTAAATAAGTTAAAATAAAAATATAAAATATATAAATGTTAAAAATATAACATAAAATTAAGCAATAATATAAAATAAATTATATAAATTGCAAAAACACATTTATTAATACTTTCTCTTTCACCGTTCAGAAATCTAAACACAACTCTGCAAAAGATGAAGAGAATGAGATTTCTCATTAGAGTGTGATTGAGAGACGACAGTATTCTTGAGTAAGTGAGTTGTGTCCTGCGGTTCAGCAGTAAAGCGCTGGATCACATGACTCTCAACATTATTAAATGAGAGACAAAGTGATGCTGTGAGTGTCCTGATTACCAATGCACAGAGAAATAAAGAAATAATCTCTCTCTCTCTCTCTCTCTCTCTCTCTGAAATCTCTAATGGAGAGTTAACTGCAGCGATGAATAAACTAATTACCGGCCGGGTCACATAATTACAAATTGACTAATTTTATTTAAAAACTCTGATGCAAATGAAAGGCCTGAGAGCGATTTGATTGCTCCTCACATCTTTCAGCCGGCATTAGGACAAGATTAACTGTATCAAATTCAATTACATTTGCATACTTGAATTAATCTGCGGGCTACGGCGAGGCCGAGCGGACCGCGTCAATAACACACTTTTTCTCTGGAGAAAATCATTTCCATATTTTACAGCAGTCTGCAATACAAATACATATTATACAATAGAGAACAACATGCTCACATGAACTATTCCTACAAACACGGACAGAAAAACAGAATATCTGCAGCTGACGGACGATCACTGCAATCTAATGAAAATACATCTGTCTGTCAAGACACTGAGAAAACCCAGCCTGAACATTTAAAGCAGCTGCAAAAGCTTGAAGTTTGAACATTTTGACAGACAAGATAGATGTCGATAACATGTCTCTAGCATGATTAGCATGTTGCTAGGATGTTTTTAACATGATTAACATGTTTTTAACAAGTTTGTAACATGGTTAGCATTATTAGCATGTAGTTAGCACATTGCTAATCATGTTTCTAACATGACTAGCATATCATTAGCACATTTCTAACATAATCAGCATGTTGTTAGCATGTTGCTAAGATGTTTCTTACATGATTAGCACGTTTGTAGAATGACTAACATGTTGTTAATTATCTTCTTAACATGGTTAATATTTCATTGACACATTATTAACATGATTAGCATGTAGTTATCACATTGACAAGCATGCTAACATGATTAGCATATCATTAACACTTATCTAACATGACTGGCATGTTGCTAGAATGATTAGTATGACGTTAACATGTTCCTAGCATGTTGTTCTTAACATGATTAGCAAGTTACTAACATGTTATTACCATGATTAGCATGCTACTGGCCTGTTTCAAGTATGATTAACAAGTAACTAGCATGGTGTTAGCATGACTAACATGTTACTAGCCTGTTTCTAACATGATTAGCATGTTATTAGCATGACCTCAACATAATTGAAGTACGTTACTAGCATGTTGCTTACGATTAACAAAGTTACCAGCACGTTTAATTATACGATTGAAGTACGCCACCAGCCCGTTTCTTAGTATTGATTACGTTGTTAGTACGACCAAATCACCAATACGTTGCTGTAGCAATGTTTCATGTTTTGCGATTACTAGCATGTTACCTATCTGTTTCTGTATAAATGATTTTAGTGGCGGTTACTAGCATGTTGTTAACATGATTAACAAGTTACCAGCATGTTGCTAACATGTTTCTGGAATGATTAACAAGTGACTAGCATGTTATTAACATGACTAGCATGTTACAAGCCTGTTTCTATGATAATCAGCATGTTACTAGCATGTTATTAGCATGATTAGCATGTTACTAACCTGTTTCTAACATGATTATCATGTTACTAGCATGTTACTAACATGATTAGCAAGTTACTAGCATGATTCTAACATAATTAGCATGTTATTAGCATGTTGTTAGCACGACTAGCAAGTAATAAGCATGTTGATAACATGATTAGCAAGTTACTAGCATGTTATTAGCATGATTAGCAAGTTATAAGCATGATTAGCATGAGGTTAGCATTTTTGTAAGCATTATTAGCAAGTTACTAGCGTGATTAACAAGTTATAAGCATGTTACTAACATGATTAGCAAGTTACTAGCATA
>VONZ01003144.1:0-27585 GCA_012976165.1 Labeo catla | reverse complement strand
CTGGACTCTCTAGATCAATAATTATCAAAAAAATGTGGAATTTTGTCCTTTGGTTAGCTATAACGGGGGCATTTAGAAAAGGGGCGTGGCCACATATATCCAAAAGCCTATAAAACCTAAACAAAAACTCAAAACTTTCTGAAAATTGGTAACAACATGTGTCACATGACTCTTAACAAGCATGCAAAGTTTCGTGCAGATCGGACCATAGGTGGCGCTATAACAGTTAAAAAGGCTTCAAAAACACACCCTGTGTATAGTAAATGGCTTCAAATGGCTAAATAAATGCTCATATATTCACACAAACACTAGATCTTCATATCATTTGATAGATCTCCTCATGATGAACAACTTTGCCTCAAGAACCATTGCTGTCATTCAAGTCGTTCATTAAATATTCACAAATATGTTAAAACCCTACTTTTGCGAACTAGTCCTAGGTTTTTCACTCGATCTTGAGCAGACCACTGCAGTAATATTCTCTGGACTCTCTAGATCAATAATTATCAAAAAAAATTTGAATTTTGTCCTTTGGTTAGCTATAACGGGGTCATTTACAAAATGGGTGTGGCCACATATACGCAAAATCCTATAAAACCTAAACAAAAACTCAAACCTTTCTGAAAATTGGTAACAACATGTGTCAGATGACTCTTAACCAGCATGCAATGTTTCATGGAGATCACACCATAGGTGGCGCTATAAGCTTCAAAAACACTGGTTTTCTATGGTAAATGGTCTCAAATTGCTGAAAAAATTCTCATATATTCACACAAACACTAGATCTTCATATCATATGACAAATCTTTTGAACAACTTTGCATAGCACCTTAAAGGCCTTAAATGCTCGAACCCCGGTAATTGCTGCTTGCAGCTATATTTAGGGGTTCGAGCACGCAGTGCTGAAACCCTATTGTAATTGTCAGGATTATTATTATTATTCTTTTCCGCTAAAACTGATCGTGCAGACCAAACCGTAAGGCCTAGAGAGCTGAAACTTGGCCAGAAGGTAGAGCTCCCTGAGGGGACGTTCTGACAAAGACTCACCCCCATCGGCCTATAGGTGGCGCTACAGCGAACAAAATTGTGAAATCGATCATAACTCCTAAACCGTTTGTCGAACACTGAAGTGTCTTATATCATTGGAATCCTTGGCTCAATCAAAACAAAATGGCTATCTCTGATTTCATTTCCGGTATGCAAATTTTTCCGCCATTTTGAAATTTGTTAAAACCCTACTTTTGCGAACTAGTCCTAGGTTTTTCGACCAATCGGAACCAAACCAGTGCAGAAATGTTCTCTGGAGAGTGAAGATCAATAATTATCAAAAAAAAGTTGAAATTTTGACTCACGATCGCAAAGGGGCGCCAAAACGTTCGAAAGAGGCGGGGCCATTTTTACTAAAATGGCTATAACTTTTGAACGGAATGACATATCATCACCAAACTCGGTAAACATATGTACAAGCTCAATCTTTGGTCAAATCAAAACAATTGCGGGGCTTGACCACTTGGTGGCGCTATAAGGTGGAAAAAACATAAAATTGACTATAACTATGCAATCGTTGGTCCGATCGACTTGAAAATTGGTATGCAGTGTCTCTGTCCAATGTGCCATAAGGGTCTATGAGGACATTGGCGTATCTAAAAAAACATGGCTGCCATCAGCCAATGAAATTTGAGCACCTATTAGACAAGGTTAACAGAGGCCGATCGGAACGAAACTCACTGGGCATGTTCGACTCATGGCCCTAAAGGTCTGTAAGAATTTTGAAAGAAATCGGCCACTAGTTGGTGCTAACGAGTTTTCTTGCCTCTGTAATCACGTGGTGTTTCACACATCCACACAATATGCATATCATTTGATAGATGTCCACATGCTGAGCAACTTTGCCTCAAGAACCATTGCTGTCAATCAAATCATTCAATAATTATTCACAAATATGTGAAAAACCTACTTTTGCGAACTAGTCCTAGGTTTTTCGCTCAATCTCGATCAAACCACTGCAGCGCAGTTCTCCAGACTCTCTAGATCAATAATTATCAAAAAAATGTTGAATTTTGTCCTTTGGGTAGCTATAACGGGGTCATTTAGAAAAAGGGCGTGGCCACATATACCCAAAAGCCTATCAAACCTAAACAAAAACTCAAAACTTTACAAAAGTTGGAGAAAACATGTGTCAGATGACTCTTAACAAGCATGTAAAATTTCATGGAGATGGGACCATAGGTGGCGCTAGGACAGTTAAAAAGGCTTCAACAACACGAAATTTCAAAAGTAAATTGCCTTAAATTGCTATAACATGCTCATATAATCACAGAAACACTAGAACTTCATACCATATGATAGATCTGCTCATGCTGAGCAACTTTGCCTCAAGAACCATTGCTGTCAATCAAGTCGTTTATTACATATTCACAAATATGTGAAAAACCCACTTTTGCGAACTAGTCCTAGGTTATTCACTCGATCTCGATCAAACCACTGCAGCACAGTTCTCCAGGCTCCCTAGATCAATAATTATGAAAAAAAAGTTAAACTTTTGACTCACAGTCGCAAAGGGGCGCCAAAACGTTCAAAAGAGGCGGGGCCACTTTTAGTAAAAAGGCTATAACTTTGGAACAGAATGACATATCATCACCAAACTCAGAACACTTATGTAAAAGCTCAGCCTTTGGTCAAATCCAAAAAATTGCGGAGCTTGACCACTTGGGGGCGCTATAATAGAGAAAAAATATAAAAATGGCTATAACGTCGCAACCGTCAGTCCAATCAACCTGAAAAATGGTATGCAGTGTCTCTGTCCAATGTGCCATAAGGGTCTATGAGAACATTGGCGTATCTCAAAAAACATGGCCGCCATCGACCTATGAATTTTGAGCACCTATTAGACAAGGTTAACTGAGGCCGATCGGAACAAAACTCACTGGGCATGTTCGACTCATGGTCCTAAAGGTCTGTAAGAACTTTAAAAGAAATCGGCCACTAGTTGGCGCTAACGAATTTCTTGCCTCTGTAATCACGTGGTGTTTCACACATCCACACAATATGCATATCACTTGATAGATCTCCTCATGATGAACAACTTTGCCTCAAGAACCATTGCTGTCAATCAAACCGTTCATTAATTATTCACAAATATGTGAAAAACCTACTTTTGCGAACTAGTCCTAGGTTTTTCACTCAATCTCGATCAAACCACTGCAGTAATGTTCTCTGGACTCTCTAGATCAATAATTATCAAAAACATGTTGAATTTTGTCCTTTGGTTAGCTATAACAGGGTCATTTACAAAAGGGGAGTGGCCACATATATCCAAAAGCCTATAAAACCTAAACAAAAACTCAAAACGTTATGAAAATTGGAGCAATCATGTGTCAGATGATTCTTAACAAGCATGCAAAGTTTCATGGAGATCGGAGCATAGGTGGCGCTATAACAGTTAAAAAGGCTTTAAAAACAAGATTTCTATGGTAAATGGCCTCAAATTGTTAAAAAATGCTCATCTATTCACACAAACACTAGATCTTACACTTCTGTCTGTATGATATATCACCTCATTCTGAACAAATTTGCATACCACCTCAAAGGCCTTAAATGCTCGAACCCCGGTAATTGCTGCTTGCAGCTATATTTATTATTATTATTATTATTATTATTCTTCCCTAGAACTGATCGTGCAGCCCAAACCGTAAGGCCTAGAGAGCTGAAACTTGGTCAGAAGGTAGTAGTCCTCCTCGCTACTCAGGCGCAAAGAACCGGCCCAATCGGCCTAAAGGTGGCGCTACAGCGCAAAAAACTAACTTTTTTTACATTTTTGGCCCTAGCTCGTACATTTTTTGTCGTAGACTCAAAAACTTTACATCGTTGCGATCCTTGGGTCAATACGCACAAAAGTGCACTGGCGCAGATTTTTCGTACGAAGCCCGGTTTTTCCGCAAAATGGCCGAATGTCCGAAACCTACTTTTGCGAACTAGTCCTAGGTTTTTCGCCCGATCGGAACCAAACCAGTGCAGAAATGTTCTCTGGACACTGAATATCAATAATTATCAAAAAAAAGTTGAAATTTTGACTCATCGTTGCGAAGGGGCCCCAAAAAGTTTGTCAGGTGGAGGACCATTTTTACTAAAATGGCTATAACTCATGAACCAAATGAGATATCTTCACCAAACTCGGTACACATGTGTATACGCTTAATCTTTGGTCAAATAAAAAAAATTGCACAGCTCTGCCACTTGATGGCGCTATAAGCCTGAAAAAACATAAATTGACTATAACTTCGCAACGGTCAGTCCAATCAACCTGAAAATTGGTATGCAGTGTCTCTGTCCAATGTGCCATAAGGGTCTATAAGGATATTGGCGTATCTCAAAAAACATGGCCGCCATTGGCAAATGAATTTTGAGCACCCATTAGACAAGGTTAACAAAGGTCAATCGGAACGAAACTCACTGGGCATGTTCGACTCATGGCCCTAAAGGTCTGTAAGAATTTTGAAACAAATCGGCCACCAGTTGGCGCTAACGAGTTTTTTGCCTCTGTAACGTGCCTCACTCACGTGGCGTTTCACACATCCACACAATATGCATATCATTTGATAGATCTCCACATGCTGAGCAACTTTGCCTCAAGAACCATTGCTGTCAATCAAACCGTTCACTAATTATTCACAAATATGTGAAAAACCTACTTTTGCGAACTAGTCCTAGGTTTTTCGCTCAATCTCGATCAAACCACTGCAGCGCAGTTCTCCAGACTCTCTAGATCAATAATTATCAAAAAAATGTGGAATTTTGTCCTTTGGGTAGCTATAACGGGGTCATTTAGAAAAGGGGCGTGGCCACATATACCCAAAAGCCTATAAAACCTAAACAAAAAGTCAAAACTTTACAAAAGTTGGAGAAAACATGTGTCAGATGATTCTTAACAAGCATGTAAAATTTTATGGAGATCGGACCATAGGTGGCGCTATGACAGTTAAAAAGGCTTCAAAAACACAAAATTTCAAAAGTAAATTGCCTTAAATTGCTATAACATGCTCATATAATCACAGAAACACAAGATCTTCATACCATTTGATAGATCTCCTCATGCTGAGCAACTTTGCCTCAAGAACCATTGCTGTCAATCAAGTCGTTTATTACATATTCACAAATACGTGAAAAACCCACTTTTGCGAACTAGTCCTAGGTTATGCACTCGATCTCGATCAAACCACTGCAGCACAGTTCTCCAGACTCCCTAGATCAATAATTATAAAAAAAAAGTTAAACTTTTGACTCACAGTCGTAAAGGGGCGCCAAAACGTTCAAAAGAGGCGGGGCCACTTTCACTAAAATGGATATAACTTTGGAACAGAATGACATATCATCACCAAACTCAGAACACATATGTAAAAGCTCAGTCTTTGGTCAAATCCAAAAAATTGCGGAGCTTGACCACTTGGTGGCGCTATAATAGAGAAAAAACATAAAAATGGCTATAACTTCGCAACCATCAGTCCAATCAACCTGAAAATTGGTACGCTGTGCCTCTGTCCAATGTGCCATAAGGGTCTATAAGGACATTGGCGTATCTCAAAAAACATGGCCGCAATCGACCAATGAAGTTTGAGCACCCATTAGACAAGGTTGGCGGAGGCCGATCGGAACGAAACTCAATGGGCATGTTCGACTCGTGGCCCTAAAGGTCTGTAAGAATTTTGAAACAAATCGGCCACTAGTTGGCGCTAACGAGTTTTATGGCTCTGTAATCACGTGGTGTTTCACAAATCCACAAAATATGCATATCATTTGATAGAGCTCCTCATGATGAACAACTTTGCCTCCAGAACCATTGCTGTCAGTCAAATCGTTCATTAAATATTCACAAAAATGTTAAAAACCTACTTTTGCGAACTAGTCCTAGGTTTTTCACTCAATCTCGATCAAACCACTGCAGCAATATTCTCTGGACTCTCTAGATCAATAATTATCAAAAAAATGTTGAATTTTGTCCTTCAGTTAGCTGTAATGGGGCAATTTTACAAAAGGGGCATTGCCACATGTACCCAATAGCTTATAAAACCAAAACAAAAACTCAAAACTTTATGAAAATTGGTGAAAACATGTGTCAGATGATTCTTAACAAGCATGCAAAGTTTCATGGAGATCGGAGCATAGGTGACGCTATAACAGTTAAAAAGGCTTTAAAAACAAGATTTCTATGGTAAATGGCCTCAAGTTGTTAAAAAATGCTCATCTATTCACACAAACGCTAGATCTTAAACTTACATCTGTATGATATATCGTCTCATTCTGAACAACTTTGCATACAACCTCAAAGGCCTTATATGCTCGAACCCCGGTAATTGCTGCTTGCAGCTATATTATCTATTTGTAATTGATAGGATAATTTTTTTTCCCCTAAAACTGAATGGGCAGCCCAAACCGTAAGGCCTAGAGACTTGAAACTTGGCCAGAAGGTAGAGCTCCCTGTGGGGACATTCTGACAAAGACTGAGCCTAATTGGCCTAAAGGTGGCGCTACAGCGCAAAAAACTAAAATTTATCAGTTTATTGGCCTAAACTCGTAAACCGTTTGTCGTAGTCTCAAAAACTTTACATCGTTGCGTTCCTTGGGTCAGCCCAAACAAAAGTGGAGTGCGAAATTTTTGAGCTGCGACGCACGGTTGACCCCGAAAAATGGACGTGAATCCGAAACCTACTTTTGCGAACTAGTCCTAGGTTTTTCACCCAATCGGAACCAAACCAGTGCAGAAATATTCTCTGGACACTGAATATCAATAATTATCAAAAAAAAGTTGAACTTTTCACTCACGGTCACAAAGGGCCACCAAAACGTTCCAAAGTGACGGGGCCACTTTTACTAAAATGGCTATAACTTTTGAAAGGAATGAGATATCTTCACCAAACTTGGTACACATATGTATAAGCTTAATCTTTGGTCAAATCAAAAAAATTGCGGAGCTTGACCACTTGGTGGCGCTATAAAACTGAAAAAACATATTATTGGCTATACATGCACTGCCGTTAGTCCGATTGACTTGAAAATTGGTATGCAGTCTCTTGGACCAAAGGGGCACAAGTGTCTATGAGGACATTGGCGTATCTCAAAAAACATGGCCGCCATTGGCCAATGAAGTTTGAGCACCTGTTTGACAAGGTTAACGGAGGTCGATTGGAACGAAACTCACTGGGCATGTTCGACTCATGGCCCTAAAGGTCTGTAAGAATTTTGAAAGAAATCGGCCAATAGTTGTCGCTAACGAGTTTTTTGCCTCTGTACACACGTGGTGTTTCACATATCCACACAATATGCATATCATTTGATAGATCTCCTCATGATGAACATTTTTGCCTCAAGAACCATTGCTGTCAATCAAATCGTTCATTAATTATTCACAATTATGTGAAAAACCTACTTTTGCGAACTAGTCCTAGGTTTTTTGCTCAATCTTGATCAGACCACTGCAGCACAATTCTCTGGACTCTCTAGATCAATAATTATCAAAAAAATGTGAAATTTTGTCATTTGGTAAGCCATAACGGGGTCATTTACAAAAGGGGCGTGGCCAAAAATACCCAAAAGCTTATAAAACCTAAACAAAAATTCAAAACTTTACGAAAATTGGTGAGAACATGTGACAGATTACTCTGAATAAGCATGCAAAGTTTTGTGAAGATCGGACCATAGCTGGCGTTATAACAGTTAAAAAGGCTTCAAAAACACAAGCTGTGTATGGTAAATGGCTTCAAACGGCTAAATATATGCACTTATATTTACACAAACACTAGATCTTCATATCATTTGATAGATGTCCTCATGATGAACAACTTTGCCTCAAAAACCATTGCTGTCAACCAAATTGCTCATTAAATATTCACAAATATGTGAAAAACCTACTTTTGCGAACTAGTTCTAGGTTTTTTGCTCAATCTCGATCAAACCATTGCAGTAATATTCTCTGGACACTCTAGATCAATAATTATCAAAAAAATGTTGAATTTTGTCCTTCGGTTAGCTGTAATGGGGTATTTACAATAGGGCGTGGCCACATATACCCAAAAGCTTATAAAACCAAAACGAAAAATCTAAATGTTACGAAAATTGGAGAAAACCTGTGTCAGATGATTCTTAACAAGCATGCAAAGTTTCATGGAGATCGGAGCATAGGTGGCGCTATAACAGTTAAAAAGGCTTTAAAAACAGGACTTCTATGGTAAATGGCCTCAAATTGTTAAAAAATGCTCATCTATTCACACAAACACTACATCTTACACTTCTATCTGTATGATATATCACCTTATTCTGAACAAATTTGCATACCACCTCAAAGGCCTTAAATGCTCGAACCCCGGTAATTGCTGCTTGCAGCTATATTATCTATTTGTAATTGATAGGATAATTTTTTTTTTCCCTAAAACTGAATGGGCAGCCCAAACCGTAAGGCCTAGAGACTTGAAACTTGGCCAGAAGGTAGAGCTCCCTGTGGGGACATTCTGACAAAGACTGAGCCTAATCGGCCTAAAGGTGGCGCTACAGCGCAAAAAACTAAAATTTATCAGTTTATTGGCCTAAGCTCGTAAACCGTTTGTCGCAGACTCCAAAACTTTACATCGTTGCGTTCCTTAGGTCAGCCCGAACAAAAGTGGAGTGCGAAATTTTTGAGCTGCGACGCACGGTTGACCCCGAAAAATGGACGTGAATCCGAAACCTACTTTTGCGAACTAGTCCTAGGTTTTTCACCCAATCGGAACCAAACCAGTGCAGAAATATTCTCTGGACACTGAATATCAATAATTATCAAAAAAAAGTTGAACTTTTCACTCACGGTCACAAAGGGCCACCAAAACGTTCCAAAGTGACGGGGCCACTTTTACTAAAATGGCTATAACTTTTGAAAGGAATGAGATATCTTCACCAAACTTGGTACACATATGTATAAGCTTAATCTTTGGTCAAATCAAAAAAATTGCGGAGCTTGACCACTTGGTGGCGCTATAAAACTGAAAAAACATATTATTGGCTATAAATGCACCGCCGTTAGGCCGATTGACTTGAAAATTGGTATGCAGTCTCTTGGACCAAAGGGGCACAAGTGTCTATGAGGACATTGGTGTATCTCAAAAAACATGGCCGCCATTGGCCAATGAAGTTTGAGCACCTGTTTGACAAGGTTAACGGAGGTCGATTGGAACGAAACTCACTGGGCATGTTCGACTCATGGCCCTAAAGGTCTGTAAGAATTTTGAAAGAAATCGGCCAATAGTTGTCGCTAACGAGTTTTTTTGCCTTTGTACACACGTGGTGTTTCACATATCCACACAATATGCAGATCATTTGATAGATCTCCTCATGATGAACAACTTTGCCTCAAGAACCATTGCTGTCAATCAAATCGTTCATTAATTATTCACAATTATGTGAAAAACCTACTTTTGCGAACTAGTCCTAGGGTTTTTGCTCAATCTTGATCAGACCACTGCAGCACAATTCTCTGGACTCTCTAGATCAATAATTATCAAAAAAATGTGAAATTTTGTCATTTGGTTAGCCATAACGGGGTCATTTACAAAAGGGGCGTTGCCAAAAATACCCAAAAGCTTATAAAACCTAAACAAAAACTCAAAACTTTACGAAAATTGGTGAGAACATGTTACAGATGACTCTGAATAAGCATGCAAAGTTTTGTGAAGATCGGACCATAGGTGGCGCTATAACAGTTAAAAAGGCTTCAAAAACACAAGCTGTGTATGGTAAATGGCTTCAAACGGCTAAATATATGCACTTATATTTACACAAACACTAAATCTTCATATCATTTGATAGATCTCCTCATGATGAACAACTTTGCCTCAAGAACCATTGCTGTCAATCAAATCGTTCATTAAATATTCACAAATATGTGAAAAACCTACTTTTGCGAACTAGTTCTAGGTTTTTTGCTCAATCTTGACCAAACCACTGCAGTAATATTCTCTGGACTCTCTAGATCAATAATTATCAAAAAAAAAGTTAAACTTTTGACGCACGGCTGTAAAGGGGTGCCAAAACGTTCGAAAGAGGCAGGGTCACTTTTACTAAAATGGCTATAACTTTTGAACAGAATGACATATCATCACCAAACTCAGCACACATGTGTACAAGCTAAATCTGTGGTATATTCCAAAAAAATTGCCGAGCTTGACCACTTGGTGGCGCTATAAGAGCAAAAATACTTAAAAATGGCTATAACTACGCAACCGGCAGTCCAATCGATCTGAAAATTGGTATGCAGTGTCTTAGTCCAATGTGGCATAAGGATCTACGAGGACATTTGCTTATCTTGAAAAACATGGCCGCAATTGACCAATGAAGTTTGAGCACCTATTAGACAAGGTTAATGGAGGCTGATCGGAACGAAACTCACTGGGCATGTTTGACTCATGGGCCTAAAGGTCTGTAAGAATTTTGAAAGAAATCGGCCACTAGTTGTCGCTAACAAGTTTTTTTGCCTCTGTACACACATGGTGTTTCACACATCCACACAATATGCATATCATTTGATAGATCTCCTCATGCTGAGCAACTTTGCCTCAAGAACCATTGCTGTCAATCAAACCTTTCATTAATTATTCACAAATATGTTAAAAACCTACTTTTGCGAACTAGTCCTAGGTTTTTCGCTCAATCTCGATCAAACCACTGCACCGCAGTTCTCCAGACTCTCTAGATCAATAATTATCAAAAAAATGTGAAATTTTGTCATTTGGTTAGCCATAACGGGGTCATTTAGAAAAGGGGCGTGGCCAAAAATACCCAAAAGCTTATAAAACCTAAACAAAACCTCAAAACTTTACGAAAAGTGGTGAGAACATGTGACAGATGACTCTTAATAAGCATGCAAAGTTTCGTGAAGATCGCACCATAGGTGGCGCTATAACAGTTAAAAAGGCTTCAAAAACACAAGCTGTGTATTGTAAATGGCTTCAAATGACTAAATGCTCATATATTCACACAAACACTAGATCTTCATATCATTTGATAGATCTCCTAATGATGAACAACTTTGACTCTTGGACCATTAATGTCAACCCAACTGTTTTTTAAATATTTCATATTATTTAAAAAACCTACTTTTGGGAACTAGTTCTAGGTGTTTGACTCAAAATCAATAAAACCACTGCAGTAAAATTGCCTGGACTCTCTAGATAAACATTTATCAAAAAAAAATGTTAAACATTTGCATTTAGATTTAGCCATTTAGTAGGGGTGTGACGAGACACTAATCCCATGAGACGAGACGAGGCACGAGATTGGGTTCACGAGAACGAGACGAGACGAGATTTTTAAAGTTTTCTTAAGAAATCCTCAATGATGAAATATATAGGGAAAATAGTCTTTTATTCAACTAAAAAAGACAAAAAATTCAAAAAAATTAAGGTGCATTTTGAACTTTATAAAATTAAACTTAAGTTTTAATGAATAATATGCAGTAATAAACAACATTTAAACAAGAGCTTCATGATTCTGGATAAATTGAGAATCCTAGTTGTTTTTTATGAATGGGAGATTACGATTCTCTCACGATTCTGGAGAAAAAAGATTAGAAAACTAAACAAAATAACAATTTACTAGTGGTAAAGTCTTTTAAAAACATATATTCATTTAAACAAAATAAAAAAAAAAAGCATTCAATAAAGGAGACAGTGTCTCACTTCATTAAGACTTGTTTGACCATTGAAATTTCCTGAATGAATGATTCAATGACATACTTTTTTTTTTTAAACGGGCAGTTGTCGCCACCTCCTGGCGGAAGAGGATAAGCGTGACAATAGATACACGTGTTAAAATACTTTGGTTTTGATCGCTACTGTAGACAATAAGTGTTTATACCCAAACTATAAACTTTTATCCCAGTACTTCTTCTATTTAAATATCTGTAACACAAAAATAATGATTATAATGTGGTTGAAAAGACTGTTTGTCTTGCTCTTTCTGCGTTCACATTTACTCCGACCTTCTGATTCATTAATATGAGCAGCGACAAAACCTGCTTCTCACGCTCCACTGACACTGGCGATGTGAAACAGTCCTAATAGACAAAGATAACTCGTTGTCATTTAGGAATAAGATCGCGTGGGTGTTTGAATCGACACCTCAATATTTTAAGGATTAATAGTGCAGCTCTAATGTAAACATGGCAAAATGTTGTGGGAGGATACTGTCACGAGATCTCGTGAAATCCGACTGGTCTTGTCACATCCCTACCATTTAGATAGCCACTTAATAATAAGATCATGAGTCTATAAAACCTAAAAGAAAAGAAAATTTCACAAACCTAAGTCAAATCATCATCATATGATTCTAAACAAGCCTGCATTTTAAAGACATCAGGCAAAAAAAGGCAATGTAACAATTATAAAGCTTAAAACCAATGCTCTCTTTAAAATGTCATGAAATTACAACTATAACCACTAGATGGCAGTAGGAGACCACTAATGGCTCATTGAAATGACTACAACAGTGCTATTCACAGATTGTTTTCCATTCATTTCACTTCATGCAAAGACTAAATCACTGTTATAACATTTCAAATCACATTTAGTCAAAGTTTAACACTTCATTTAAACACATATATCATATTTGACAATAATACAAGATTATGATTACAGTGAAACCTGAAAATTATATATAAAATCTTAAAAAGACTTGCACTAAACATTTTGTCACCTACCATTTAATACACAAATCTCTTATGTGCAACAAAATGTGTGTGTTTGTGTGTGTGTGTGTGTGTGCAGTAATGCTTAATGAACATTAATGTAACAGTTTAACTATTTAATTTCTGTTTGTGAGTGTATTCTCCATCATGGATGTGGCCACTTAATAAGATGATCATGAGCTACTGTACCAAAAAGTCTATAAAACCTAAAAGAAAACAAAATTTCACAAACCTAAGTAAAATCATCATCATACGATTTTAAACAAACATACATTTCATAGACATTAGGCAAAAAGGCCATGTAACAGTTATAAAGCTTAAAAGTAATGGATCTCTCTTTAAAACGTGAAATTGCAACTATAACCACTAGATGGCAGTAGAAGACCACTAATTGGTCACTGAAATGACTAGAACAGTGCATTTTCATGGTTTCAAGCTTTAATTTCATACAAAGATGATACTAAATCAATGTTATATCATTTCAAATCACATTTAGTAAAACTTTACCACTTCATTTATACAGATGTATTACATTTGACAATTATGCAAGATTATGATTACAGTGAAACCTGAAAATGATATATAAACTCTTAAAAACATAAGACTTACAGTAAGCATTTTGTCACCTACTATTTATGACCTAAATCTCTTATGTGCAACAAAATGTGTGTGTGTGTGTGTGTGCGTAATAATGCTTAATGAACTTTAATATAATAGTTTAACTATTTCATATTCTGTGTTTGGGATTGTATTGTCCATCATAGATGTGCTGTAGTGTTAGCCATATATTTTGGGTTGGACTACATCCTAAAACCATAGCAACCATAGCATCGGATCATAGGTGGCGCTATAACAGTTAAAAAGGCTTCAAAAACACAACATTTCTATTGTAATTGGCCTCGAATTGCTAAAAAATGCTCATTTTTTCACACAAACACTAGATCTTCATACCATATGATAGATCTCCTCATTCTCAACAATTTTTGTCTAAGACCATTGCTGTCAATCCAACTGTTCTTTAAATATGTTCTTTAAATGTACTGTACCCAAAAGCCTAACATTTTTAAAAGAAAGCTTGCAACGTCTCAAAACTGTGACAAAACTGACAAATAATCTCATTCTAAACAAATATGCAAAATTTAAGAGAGACTGGGCAAAAATAACACTATAATAGTTATGATGTTTAAAATCTCAGTGTTTGTATGAGACATTGCATGAAATTGCAATAATAAGCACTAGATGTCAGTAGAAGACCACTAATGGTCTTATTCAGCTGAACAGAACTGTTTTTAATAGGTTTGATGATCGATTAACACTTATAAAATCACTGTTATAACATTTAAAATCACATTTAGGCAAAGCTTAAAATTTTGTTCATACAGACATATCAGTGTTTTACAATTATGCCACATTATGATTACAGTGAAATCTGAAAAAGACACAAACTGTTACAAAGAGAATACTTGCAAGTAAAAGTGTTGGCCCATATCATTTATTTCAAATATCTGTAAAAGAAAATGTGTATGCATGTATGTCTCTGTGTGTGTAAACATATTTATTCAGTATTAATATATTAGTTTAAACTTTTCGTTTCTGTGTGTGTATTTCTGTGAGCATATTGTCCATTTTTGATGTGTTTTACTGTCAGCCATGAATCCAGGTTGGCCTAGACCCTAAGCATACCACCTTAAAGACCTTAAAATGCTCGAACCCCGATAATTGCTGCTTGCAGCTATATTTATTATTATTATTATTATTATTATTATTTTCCGCTAAAACTGATCGTGCAGACTAAACTGTAAGGCCTAGAGAGCTGAAACTTGGGCAAAAGGTAGAGCTCCCCGTGGGGACGTTCTGACAAAGTCTCGCCCAAATCGGCCTAAAGGTGGCGCTACAGCACAAAAAACTAATTTTTTTTACATTTTTGGCCCTAGCTTGTACAATTTTTGTCGTAGACTCAAAAACTTTACATCGTTGCAATCCTTGGGTCAATACGCACAAAAGTGCACAGGTGCGATTTGTGCTCTAGGACGTACCGTTTTTCCGCAAAATGGCATTATATCTGAATCCTACTTTTGCGAACTAGTCCTAGGTTTTTCGCCCGATTGGAACCAAACCAGTGCAGAAATGTTCTCTGGACAGTGAATATCAATAATTATCAAAAAAAAGTTGAAATTTCGACTCATCATTGTGAAAGGGCCCCAAAAAGTTTGTCAGGTGGAGGGCCATTTTTACTAAAATGGCTATAACTCATGAACCAAATGAGATATCTTCACCAAACTTGGGAAACCTATGTACGAGTTCAATCTTTGGTCAAATAAAAAAATTGTACAGTTCTACCACTTGGTGGCGCTATAAGCCTGAAAAAACATAAAAATGACTATAACTATGCAATCGTTTGTCCGATCGACCTGAAAATTGGTATGCAGTGGCCCTGTCCAATGTGCCATAAGGGTCTATAAGGACATTGGCGTATCTCAAAAAACATGGCCGCCATTGGCCAATGAAGTTTAAGCACCTATTAGACAAGGTTAACGAAGGTCAATCAGAACGAAACTCACTGGGCATGTTTGACTCATGGCCCTAAAGGTCTGTAAGAATTTTGAAACAAATCGGCCACCAGTTGGCGCTAACGAGTTTTTTGCCTCTGTTACGTGCCTCACTCATGTGGCGTTTCATACATCCACACAATATGCATATCATTTGATAGATCTGCACATGCTGAGCAACTTTGCCTCAAGAACCATTGCTGTCAATCAAATCATTCATTAATTATTCACAAATATGTGGAAAACCTACTTTTGCGAACTAGTCCTAGGTTTTTTGCTCAATCTTGATCAAACCACTGCAGCGCAGTTCTCCAGACACTCTAGATCAATAATTATCAAAAAAATGTTGAATTTTGTCCTTTGGGTAGCTATAACGGGGTCATTTAGAAAAGGGGCGTGGCCACATATACCCAAAAGCCTACCAAACCTGAACAAAAACTCAAAACTTTACAAAAGTTGGAGAAAACATGTGTTAGATGACTCTTAACAAGCATGTAAAATTTCATGGAGATCGGACCATAGGTGGCGCTATGACAGTTAAAAAGGCTTCAACAACACGAAATTTCAAAAGTAAATTGCCTTAAATTGCTATAACATGCTCATATAATCACAGACACACTAGAACTTCATACCATATGATAGATCTCCTCATGTTGAGCAACTTTGCCTCAAGAACCACTGCTGTCAATCAAGTCGTTTATTATATATTCACAAATATGTGAAAAACCCACTTTTGCAAACTAGTCTTAGGTTATTTACTTGATCTCGATCAAACCACTGCAGCACAGTTCTCCAGACTCCCTAGATCAATAATTATCCAAAAAAAGTTAAACTTTTGACTCACAGTCGCAAAGGGGCGTCAAAACGTTCAAAAGAGGCGAGGCCACTTTTAGTAAAATGGCTATAACTTTGGAACAGAATGACATATCATCACCAAACTCAGAACACATGTGTAAAAGCTCAGCCTTTGGTCAAATCCAAAAAAATGCGGAGCTTGACCACTTGGTGGCGCTATAATAAAGAATAAACATAAAAATGGCTGTAACTTTGCAACCGTCATTGCAATCAACCTGAAAATTGGTATGCAGTGTCTCTGTCCAAGGTGCCATAAAGATCTATGAGGACATTTGCGTATCTCAAAAAACATGGCCGCCATCGACCAATGAAGTTTGAGCACCTATTAGACAAGGTTAACGGAGGCCGATCGGAACGAAACTCCCTGGGCATGTTCGACTCATGGACCTAAAGGTCTGTAAGAATTTTGAAAGAAATCGGCCACTAGTTGGCGCTAACGAGTTTTATGGCTCTGTAATCATGTGGTGTTTCACAAATCCACACAATATGCATATCATTTGATAGATCTCCTCATAATGAACAACTTTGCCTCAAGAATCATTGCTGTCAATCAAATCGTTCATTAAATATTCACAAATATGTTAAAAACATTCTTTTGCGAACTAGTCCTAGGTTTTTTGCTTAATCTTGATCAAACCACTGCAGTAATATTCTCTGGACTCTCTAGATCAATAATTATCAAAAAAAAATGTTGAATTTTGTTCTTTGGTTACCTATAACGGGGCCTTTTACAAAAGGGGCGTGGTCACATATACCCAAAAGCCTATCGAACCTAAACAAAAACTCAAAACTTTACGAAAATTGGTGAGCACATGTGTCAGATGATTCTTAACGAGCATGCAAAGTTTCGCGAAGATCGGACCATAGGTGGCGCTATGACAGTTAAAAAGGCTTCAAAAACAGAAGCTGTGTATGGTAAATGGCTTCAAATGGCTAAATAAATGCTCATATATTCACACAAACACTAAATCTTCGTATCATTTGATAGATCTCCTAATGATGAACAGCTTTGACTCTTGGACCATTAATGTCAATCCAACTGTTCTTAAATATTTCATATTATTTAAAAAACCTACTTTTGTGAACTAGTTCTAGGTGTTTAACTCAAAATCAAGAAAACCACTGTAGTAAAATTGCCTGGACTCTCTTGATAAACATCTATCAAAGAAAATGTTAAACATTTTAATTTAGATAGCCATTTAGATAGCTACTTAATAATAAGATCATGATCTACTGTACCCGAGTCCATAAAACCTAAAAGAAAAGAAAATTTCACAAACCTAAGTCAAATCATCATCATATGATTCTAAACAAGCCTGCATTTTAAAGGCATCAGGCAAAAAAAGGCAATGTAACAGTTATAAAGCTTAAAAACAATGCATCTCTCTTTAAAATGTCATGAAATCGCAACTATAACCACTAGATGGCAGTAGAAGACCACTAATGGCTCACTGAAATGACTGCAACAGTGCTATTCACAGATTGTTTTCTGTTGTTTTCCATAACTGTCACCTATCATTTATTTCAAATATCTAAAGCTACAACACAATGTGTGTGAATGTATGCCTGTGCATGTGTGTCTGTGTTTGTATTAATATAATAGTTTAACCATTTCATTTATGTGTGTGTGTGTAAGCATGCTTACTGAGTATTAACCATTTCATTTCATAGATCTAATCGTTCTGAACAACTTTGCCTCTGGGAGTAATGATGTCAATCAAACAGTTTTGACAAAAAAAAACACTATAATAGTTATAACAATTAAACACTGTGTTCACTAAGAAGTTGCAATTAATAACCACTCGATGGCAGTGGTAGACCACTAATGGGTTCATTAAACAGTTCTTTTCACTTTTTCTGATGGACACATTATATAATGTCTATTATAACATTTACAATCACATTTATTTAAAGTTTACCATTTTGTTCATACACTTTTTTACCATTTTGCCAGATAATCATTACAGTGAACATGAAAATATCATATAAACTCTTTAAAAGAGAAGATTTGCAATTACTGTCACCTATCATTTATTTCAAATATCTAAAACTGCAACACAATGTGTGTGAATGTATGCCCGTGTATGTGTGTCTGTGTTTGTATTAATATAATAGTTTAACCATTTCATTTATGTGTGTGTGTGTAAGCATGCTTACTGAGTATTAACCATTTCATTTCATAGATCTAATCGTTCTGAACAACTTTGCCTCTGGGACTAATGATGTCAATCAAACAGTTTTGACAAAAAAAACACTATAATAGTTATAACACTTAAACACTGTGTTGACTAAGAAGTTGCAATTAATAACCACTAGATGGCAGCGGTAGACCACTAATGGGTTCATTAAACAGTTCTTTTCAGTTTTGTTGATGGACACATTATATAATGTCTATTATAACATTTACAATCACATTTATTTAAAGTTTACCATTTTGTTCATACACTTTTTTACCATTTTGCCAGATAATCATTACAGTGAACATGAAAATATCATATAAACTCTTTAAAAGAGAAGATTTGCAATAACTGTCACCTATCATTTATTTCAAATAGCTAAAATTGCAACACGTTATGTGTTCAAACTTTATTCAAACATATTGTTCTAATTTTGTATTTACAAGTAGTGAACCTACATCTAGTGCGTCTCAACACAGCTGGTCCAGTTCAGCTGTCTATGCTGTCCATCACCTCTTTTACAGCTATAGTGACACAAGACTCTGATCAACGTGAGAAACGGAGATCGAGTCTTTCATTGCCTGAGTGCACAGAGAGCATGAGGAAGACCATGAAGATGCCCCTGAACCACACAGCCTTACACAAGAGCAGGAGAAGTTGTGTGGGACAATCTGTCTGCTCCAAACATCTGTGTGCTGCTCTCCATGAGAACTACTATCTGTCAAATATTTACATAGAGTAAAAATATGACATCTCATATTGTCATTATTGCATTTCTTGTCGAATTTTGTTTTATATGTTCACAATTACATTCTAATTTTTGATATAGCTTTATCACTTCTGTGGTGCAGTGAGCTGGTCAGCAGAAGGTTGCTGATTTAATCTTTGCAGTTGGCACACTGCTGTGTTGTTCAGCAGGGCTCTTTAGTCCAAGTTACTGCAGATGGATTAGTCCTTACTAAGAGCTAAATTCAGTCATTATTTACTCACATCCACAAAAAAAAAAAAACATTTCAAACATTCCTGGTTTGTGCTTATTCAATATTAGTCAATGGAGCCTGACTTGCAGATTCTTCATGAAATTATTTGACAATGGTTTTAAAGCTTGTGATAGTCGAGTTTTATTGCCTAATGTTGTGTGAAAAGTAACCAGCAGAACAAACTTGATCAAAATCAGATCCTCAATATCTTTTGGTCTTTGTTTGGATGTTTTTGTTGGCAGTGGGTTCACTGAGGATGAAGAACTCACAGCAGCATCTGGTCCATATGAGGCAGTACGGTCAGGTGGAGTGATGGAGTCTCATCTATGGCACTGCACCATTTCTAGGATGCTGCTGTGGGCTCTCCATCCTCACTGCTTACACCAGTTGCCAGACATTTGAGATCGTACAAAAATGCAAAAACAACAGAAAAGCAGTTATTTTACTGTATTTAATGTATGTATTTAATAATTATTTAATGTAATTTGCATCATGTTGTTTCAATATTCAGTCACAAACCATATAATACATACAAGACATGCAATATATAATAATGGAGTATAACATACTCCATTAAATTAAAATACATAATTATTTACATTAGCAGTGTTGACAAGAGTGAGTTACAGTGGCTATACACATCATCACTGATATTTATTTAATGTTGTGATGCTCTGTTTCTCAATAGTTGTCCGAGATGTTTCTGTCACATATTACATAAACATTTAGTAAACATCTTTACATATGTACATAATTTACAACATATAAATACTAAACTCACAAGACATGTGAATTAACATATGTAAGTTTCCTAGTTAGACATACTGCTCTTCCCATATATCCACATATCCATTTCAGCTACTAAATAGTAGGCAAGTACTCATATTCAAACGATACTTAAGTTTACGTATGCGTGAATTTCATGAGAAATAGTGCTTCATCCAGGTAAATTTCACAAAGTCTTTTTTAGATATTTAGATTTCATGCATACTTTTACATCAGCTACTGCTTTTTTGCCTAATAAAAATATTATAGAAGTATGCAATTTTGAATGCAACTGTTGTCTTTGTGCCTGTTCTCCATTTTGGATAAGTTTTACTTTCAGCTATATTTGGAGGTTGACTATATGGCTTTAAAGGTGTTTAAGTGCTTGAACCCTAGTAATTGCTGGTTGTAGCTATATTGATTAAATTTAAACATAAAATTGTTATTATAAACAGGACAACCGCAATATATTCTTAGACCAACAAGATGGCAACAGTACACAACTAGTGTGAGAAGTCTGAGTTAACAAACTGCACTTAACAATGTCTCTTCTTTTTCTTCTTTTTATTATTATTGCTGTTTCAGTAAATGAGGGAAAATACAATAGTTAAGTGCTAGTATTAATTTTTAGGTGTATGTATCCATACTATCTTCATTGATTTGTTAAATTTGTTGTAAAGAAGTACATCTAAAAAAATGAAATAATATCAAAAGATTTATTTCAAATAACATTTTCACAAAAACAAACAAATGAAATGAATATCAAAGGCGCATTTTAATAACATTCAAGTGAAGTCAATTCAATTCAATACATATTTTATTTATACATTTATATGTACATTTATAGATGTTATTCTCAATAAATAATTTCTATATTAGTTACAAACTCTTATATTTATTAGTTTAGATGCTTTATTCAATTTCATTAAAATTTACTGACATTAAAACACACAGACAGTATTATTTAAATAATATTGAAAACAATTTTGATTACAACTCTATTATATAAAACTTTAACTGAAAGTTTAAAACTTTAAATAACATATTATTAAGAAATTTTCAAGTTATTTTCATACATTAAAATGTTGTAAATCCAAAAAAACAAAAAAACAAAAAAAAACAAAAAAAAACAGAGAGACACTCATATAGGAAATGACAACTTAAATAAAGTATTACATGGAAATTAAATATTTTTACTGATACAGTAATATATTTAGTACAAAAGATAGCATAATAAATATTAAAGTGAAATATATGCACTAGTAACAAACAAATAATTATTCATTTAATTATTTGCATATATGAAAAGTCTTTTGTTAGTAGATCCTAGAAAACTATGACGCTTTGACATGAAAATTGACACATGATAAATTAAATATCATAAGAATCAATTATAAGTAATAGTTCTGTAGTATGGGGAAAACATTTCAAATTGCAAAATGTTGACATAAATTTAAATAAAAGTCCAAAACCTTAAAAAACAAAGAAACAAATAAAATTCATTCATTCATTCATTAAACTTCATTTGTTTCTATACATTATATTGAGAAATATTGTAAATTCAATTTCAAAACCCTAACAGCATAAAAATAATTGAAAAATACAGTAGTAAATAAATAATATAAAGATGTTTGTTTTCCATTAATTCCCACCTACACAAAAACCAAACAAACAAACAAACAAAACAAAAAACAAAACAAAAATGTAATTCATTCATTCATTCATTCATTCAAGTTTACTTTTTTGTCTCTTCATTTTAGGCAAGCATTTCACATGAAGTATTGTTGCATTTAAACTTTGAAGAACAAACGTCTGATTAAACAACCCTACTGTTTCAATTTTATGTATGAAGTCACTCACATACAAAAAAAATAAATAAATTTGCAGAGTGAAAACAAATGAATACAGAATAATATATTTGCAGACATCACAGTAATATTGGGTTTACAATTAAAAGTAGTCAGTAGTTTTCTTCTCCTTCTTTAGCCAGACCTGTATCTCTTCTATAAACGAAGAGGTTTTATTAAATGATTTACTGTATGATATGACTCCTTTATTGCATATTTTTTGGCAGCCATTAAATATTGAGATGATTTCTACAGTAAGTAGGTTGTAACGCCAAGCCAGCAGAGGGAGCCCTGACCTATGAACTGACTGTTGCTGCTCCGTCTGCTGCCTTGTTGGTAACTTCTTGTTTGATGGCCATAAAGGGAGGCCATTGCAGGGCAGGCAGAGCAGGCAGAAGCAGAGATATCCAAAGTGGAACTAGTGACATCCATAGCAGAGCGGTGTTTTCACTGACAATTTTGTTGGTCGTGGCATGACAGGTAGAGAGTTTATGATAGGCCTTCTTGGCTGTGACATGAGAGGCAGAGAGTTCATGATTGGCCTTCTTGGCTGTGACATGACAGGCAGAGTGTTTATGGGAGGACGCCGCCCCCATGGGAGGATCTACAGCACACTCTGGAGGCATGGGCGTAGATTCTTGGGCAGACGTGGCAGTGAGTTCATAAATGGATGCCACCTCCTTAGGAGGTTCTACAGCGGGAGCTGACACCTCAGGAGGTATAGGCGCGAACTCGTGGATAGATGAAGCCTCAGGAGCAGACTTGTGGTCAAATGAGGCCTCTGGGGCAGATTCGTGGACAGACAAGGCCTCTGGACCAGACTCGTGGGCAGACGAGGCCTCTGAACCAGATTCATGGAGAGATGAGGCCTCCGCGTGGACAGACGAGGCCTCTGGAGCAGACTTGAGGTCAGATGAGGCGTCTGGGGCAGAGTCGCAGTTAGGCAAGACGTCTGCGGCAGACTCATGAACAGATGAGGTCTCTAGAGCACAGTGTGTTCACATCTTGTGAACAGGCTTGGTGATGGCGGCTATCTTGTGAACAGGCTTGGGGATGGCGGCCATCTTGTGAATAGGCTTTGGGATGGCGGCCATCTTGTGGGCTGGCTCTGGGATGGCAGCCATCTTGTGGGCTGGCTCTGGGATGGCGGCCATCTTGTGGACTGCCTCTGGGATGACGGCCATCTTGTGAGCTGGTTGTAGGAGGGCGGACATGACAGATGCAGACTCTGAACGGGCAGGCATGGCGTGACCAGGCGCTGGAGTGGCAGGCATGGCATGAGCAGGTTTTGGCTTGGCAGACTTGGCATGACATGGTTCTGGCTTAGTAGACTTGATGAGTGCAGGCTGTGGCTTGGCAGACGTGATGTGAACAGGCTCTGGCTTGGCAGGCATGGCGTGAAAGGGCTCTGACGTGACTTGAATGATTCGTGACATGACAGAAAAATTACCAGGCTTGGCAGATAGTGGGGGATAGCAAGGTTCCTCATCAGCTACCCCCACAGTAAATGGTGAACCAGCCAACCGGAGTGCAAAGTCAATGTATTGTTCTAGAGTCCAGTGAGGGGTATGGCGAGGCATGAGATAATTAAGTGAGTCCTTTAGTCCATGACGGAAGATGTCTTTTAGGGCAATGTCATTAAAGTCTACTAAGTGACAGAGTTCACAAAAATTAGTGACATAATCCTCAATGGGTTGGTTACCTTGGCGGAGGCGAAAGAGTCATGATGCTGGATCCATGGTTCTATCTGTATTTTCTGAAAGCTGCTGGATTTTTGGGAGGCGAGGTATTCTGTAACGCGGAGTCGTAGGAAGCGTGTAAAATCCAAATGCAAGCTTTATTTTACAGATCGTAGTCAAACAGGCAGTGTCAGTATCGAAACAGACAGTGTAGCGAAGGCAAAAGAAAAGCGTAATTGGGAAGGTAAGCAAACGCAGTGCTGTCACAGTAGGGTTTCTCCAGACCAGCACTGGTTACTCAGGGAACTAAGAGGGTGCTGATAGCTGAGTGATCCAAGGACTGTAGGGCATGAGATGGTTTCTGGGAAAAGTCTGTAGCAAGACCAAGCTTAGCGCCTGGCTCAACACTGCAGTAATTGCAATGCAGATTCTCTTAAAGCAGCTTCACAAGGAAATAGTATGTCAAAATAGTGTGCTGCTCTCCTGTGGCCAGATAAAACTGTCAACCTTAATTCCGGGTTAAAATACATTCAGGATGTGCACAGCACTCATCTGATTCCTGCAGAAAGGTGTGGAATTGTGGACAAACACTGGACATATGAAGTAGACAGGAACTCTGGAGAATACAGTCTTAACTAAATGACAGAAGACAATTGAAGTATCTGACCTTTGCAGTTGAGCAGAGTGACTTAATATGATGATGTCACATGTACTTCAAGGCCTACTAAGTACAGTTATAGAGCGATGAGCAATACTCAGACAAACTTGTGTTTTAACAAAGACCATCAAAAAGACTAACATTTCACAATATTGAGAACAATGGAACATGTTGCTTTCCATTGATGAGATCCGAGAACACAAAAATCAACCTCCAGCCAGTGCAAAGTCATAAAATTGGACAGAGGAAAGATGTAGTCCCATTCCATGAATGTTAATTGTTGTTGAAACAAGGCATATAGATGATAGTCAATATTTGATATCTACAGCTTGAATCCATGAAATCAACTTGCCTTGAGTCAGCTGTCCAGGATGTCCATGGAGTCAGTGATGTAGCAAAAGTTTTCTGCGGTCAAACCTATTTGTGTTTTTTTTTTTCTGACAATCAACCATGAAAGTACGTGCAGTGGAATGTTGTCATCATTGCAAACATGTTGTGGTGTTCCTGTAGATGGTGAGATTTTGATTAGGAAATTATTTATTTTTTACAAAGCTTCATACAAAATAAGTAATTCAGTCGGTAAACACTCAAATACTATATCTAATCAGTTTTAATAATGTATTTCTAATATCAACATTAAAATTACACAACATTATAAATGTTTTTTTTTTATGTTACATCAATATAATACAACTTGTCAATATGTTAAAAGATAAAAACCATCTTACTTCTTTTGATGAGTGTTGATGAGGATGAAGAAGCAAAGATAGTCCAATATTTCTCAAACTGAACTTTTCTTCTTGCATTCTGCTTCATGTATCGTATTTTTATCATTCTGCTGAAAATAGTTCCATGTTCTGCACATAAACTTGTGATTAACAATCTCATTAGTGGAAACAGTATAATCATGTCTGCATATATATTCACGATAAAAGGAGACTACATACACAATTTTAAAAAACAAAAATACATGAAACAAACAAAAAAAGAATTAATGAATGAATGAATGAACAAATGAATAAATGAATGAATGAACAAACGAACGAACGAATGAATGAATGAATAACAACTACTATAACAAAAAGTAGTTTAGAAAAATTGGATGGGTGTTAAGGCCATTGTATTAATGCAACTATTTATTTTTAAAAGATACATAAATATACATAACATGTTATTAACAACTTATATTAACATAGCTAAATATTGTAATTTCAATTTCAACATTAAAATGTTCATGGCCTTAACACCCAGTAATTGCCTATTGTTACATGCTGCCTTCACATGCTATCGGAAATGTCCTACGTCCCAGTCCTGAAGACAAAATCACGATTGTCATATTTATGTATTTTATTACATTAAAAAAAAAGTTGAAAGACAAGTTAATTTTTGCCTATACTGCTAAAAATAAAGGTGCTTCACAATGCCATAAAATAACCTTTTTGTCTAAATGGTTCCACAAACAACCTTTGACATCTACAGAACCTGTCTGTTTCAGCAAAGGTTCTTTGTGCTGCAAAAAGTTTCTTCAGATCATTAAAAGGTAAGCAACTTACGGTTCTTTAAATAACTTTTGACTGAATGGTTCTTCTATAGGACCCCTATGTAGTTAGAACTACATTAGCATTAAATGGGCACCTCAATACAATAAAAATGGCAATTCTTCATTACAAATAAAAGAGAATAAACATAGAGGTGAATCAGATACCAATTAGTTGGTATCACAGGTGAATGAGAAAGGCTCAAGTAGAGCTAGTAGTAAAACTAGGTACTTAGTTTGAGACCAGTGTCTTAAAGCAGCAGTTCTTTATTGTGTACCCTATTGTCCTCTGCTTTGTACAATAATCCCTCACCATCGTATAGTAAATTTTATCCGTGTCTGAAGATGCTCTAGACAATAATGTAGCTTAAATTAGTGTTCTTAAGTAAAATAAACTTCCACTGATTTCCTCTGTGCTGGAAGTTGAGACCAGTGAACACTGTGTAGCAACCATGTCAGTTAAAACACAGTTCATTCATGCAGATCTTTTCTAACAAGCTTGTGATTTAAATGAGGTGTCTTAAACAAGGCAAACGTACAACATGTGTACAGCAGTGCAGCACAAGGACCTGGGGCCTCATTTTCAACCATGGTGTACATACAAATGCACCCTGGAAAGAGGCATATACCACTTCCTACTCAAAACTTAGGATTTCTAAAAGCAAACCTCACTGTTAAATTTCCACATTTGCACACAAACTGTGTAACTGAGGAGTACAAAGTCTTTCTCCTTTGTAAAAGACTTTGTAAAAACTGTCTTTGACAAGCAAGACAACTTATTGTCATGTCAGAGTCTGAAGAGATGTACACACTTTTTCTTGTTTAAGTACAGCAGGGTAAATGAAAGAATATGGATAATTACTGTTAATAATTTAAGGCAGAGAATTGAAACTATACATTTGCATGCAAGTTCAACATCATCTGCAGTTAATAAATTTCACATTTAAAAGACATACATATTTGTATCTTTTGTACATATGTATAAATATTTGACAATTCATCATATGACCAATTTTAGGATGATTTGTCTGCAATATTTTATAAATAAGGCCCCAGGATTAAGAACTGCTGCTTTAAAGACACTGCACTGATTCCGATAGCATGTGAAGGCAGCATGTATTCCCACAGAGGCCGTCCACACTTAAAATTCACCTCTGTATCCCCCTCCCCCCCATCTAGTCGGACGAGTTGATTACATAACGCTACACTAGCACATTTATTCATCACACAAACCAGTTTTTCATTCCATTGTGTGACATATAAATACAGCTCTGATTATAATAACCATTTCAGCACAATGCATTCATGACAGCTAAAATATGTTGGCATGATATCAATCTCTATTTCATTCAAGTCCAAATCTTTTACATATACATGATCAATTAGTGTGCTGTGTTCAGTAGTTGCTTTTCCAACAATTTGTGTGAAACCAAAATGTTGCATTTCATCAAGAACAGTTGATTTATTAAAAAGGTTTTCATTGAAATCTCCCAGAATTATTTTTCCACCTGGTAAACAGTTCATTTCATTAATTAGGTTAATCAAGTTGTCTCTAAATAATGGCATGTTATATGATGGTGGTCTGTATAAAACTGCCACAGTTGTGTTTAACTGTTCTATACTGCACATTAGATATTCAAGGTTATTGCATGGTATGTCCAATAAAGCAACTTGGACATTTTCCTTGTGATATATACCAACACCACCATGATCTTCCTCTTTTAGTTTAGCAAAAACGTCCTGAGTTGTGTCATATGCAGCACTGCGTAGTTTGTCATTGAAATCATAGCCAGGAAGAGTAACAGCATTCTCCAGATAGTTTGGTTTTAACC